>JASGAU010371501.1:0-22886 GCA_030220045.1 Australoheros facetus
AATTGGTTTGATGTTCCGAAACACGTAAGTGTGACAAACATGCAAAAAAACAGGAAATGAGGAAGGGGGCAAACACTTTTTCACACCACTGTAACTGTGGGAAATTTAATGCCAAAGAAATTATCTAATGCACAAAGTCTGTTAATCAGTTAAGCAGGAGGAAATAGAAAAACATCCAAAACCCTGATACAGGACCCGAGTGATGCATCAGGCCCTTCAGTTCATCCATCTACTGTTCGCTGAAGCCTCATCAGAAATGGTCTCAGTGGAAGGGCGGCTGTCAAGAAGTCATTCTTACGGAAGAGGAGCGACGAGAACAGGCTGAGGTATGCCAAATTACAAAAGAACTGGACAGTGGTAGCAGATATTATGGACTAACAAATCCAAATCTGACATTTTTGGTTGAAATAATAAATATGTACAGGGACAGTCAGGTGATATTGGATTTCAGCCAGTGGTGTTGGGGATCTTGTCAAAATTTATGGAATTATGAACATATGGAAGTATGAACAATCATCACTTCACATAGACTGCCAATGCAGTCAAAGCATGCCTGAATAGAAGAACACAACGAATGAAACATTTTCAGTCATGGATTGGCCTCCCCAGGGCCTGGACCTCAATATTACTGAAGCAGTGTGGGATCATCTTAACAGAGAACAGAACAAAAGGCAGCTGACATCCAGCAAAGAGCCAGTCCTTCAAGAAGCCTGGAGAACTATTCCAGAAGACTACTTAAAGGAATTACCAGAAAGCTTGCCTAAGAGCATACAGGCTGTGTTGAAGAATGAAGGTGGTCATACAAAAATGACATGACTTTCAAGCTTGTTAGAATTGTACAAACTCTATTTTAGCTTCATATACTATATGTCTACACATGTTTGCACATTTCAATAAATCACTGCATCAAAATATAAAGGCTCAAGACTTTTGCACAGTTCTGTATATCCATGATTCACTTGATGCACACAAGATAGCAGTTTAGAAAATGAATCACTTCATAACAACACTGTTGGTCATCATTCATGGCAGCATTTGTTAGTTTTTTTTTTAAACATATTCTATGAAAAGTAATGTCACAGCCAGCCGATGTAAAATGTTTATTTATTAGACACACTTTTTAAATTACTCTGCAACAATCTGAAGTCCAACAAAAAAATAAAAGAAATAAAATAAAACATGACACAGATAAATGACACATTTCACAGTCACTTTTTTTTATGTTGCGCAGATTACTCAGTTTGGGTGCAAATTGCTTAAACTGAACAACCTGTAGAGGAGAAAGTTTCTACAGCATGTTCCTGAATTACTAACAGTATAATTTCATATGTGCAATATGGGATATTTAGGATATATTTAGAGGTTGGATGTTAATGAATATAATAATTAGTATAAAAACCTAAAACATGGATGGATGGAAAAAGATAGTTTACAAAAGGCATAAAACTATTTATTGTTCAGGCTGCTTTTAGTATCATTTCCTATGCAGGAGTATGAATTTAGGGTGTCCTCTGAAAATGACAAAATGATTTCAGAATTTCTTCAGGGACCCTAAAATGACTGGGAGGCAATAATTTATAAATAATGACTCATGAGCGCAAAGGTCAGTCAGTTACTGAAGGTTCAGCTCTAATGATCAAAAAGGCTACAATCTGATTATAAATTAAACAATATATCAATTTTTTAACATATTCTTTAATACAAATGTGTTTCAGAATGACAAAATGTGGTTCAAAGGTTTGCAACTTGCAATGATTATAATGACTAAATAACATGGATTTGCATGTCTAGCATGTTAGCATCCCAATGCCATGCTAATTCTCAAAGTAGAACACAAACAAACGTGACCTCAGCCTCTACTGGCCTACAGGGCAGAATAAAAATAATCATTTCTTTATGGAAATCATGCATACATAAAAAATAATAAAATGATTAATTGATGCTGGTTCAAGTCATACGGCTTTAAAAATATTTCAATGCTTCAGATCTTATGAAATCAACAGATTATAAACAGCAGAAAATCTTACATAGTATAACAGAGACCTTTGGAAGCAGTACCAGTTTCTCATCCCACCTCCTGCTCTTCCCCTCATCAGTGTCATGTTTGACTGTCTTATCTACTCATTTGTCTTTGTCAAACATGCTCGTTCCTGTTTAAATAAAACAATCTGAAATATTATATGACGGAAACTGGCGCTGCTTCTGAAGATTTGCAGTGCTCTATGACGCATCAACTAAACCAGTAGAGAGGAGCTATCTGGTGTCACTCCTGATAAATCAATAAAAGTCGAGAAAATATGTTACATGTGCAATGTTACATATAAATCTAGACAGATGTCTAGAAAAATAAGAAAACATTGTTGTGCTTTAGGAGTACATGTCTTACATTAACAATTTATTTTCTGTTTTTACTCTTGTCTAAGTTTTGACTGGAATGGTCACAGCTACAACTAAGACCTTTTTCAGAAAAAAACAAATAAAAAAATGTAGGAAAAAAAGATATATTGGTGAATACTTAATATAAAATATTGAATGTGTTTATTTTAATCATCACTAAATAAATAATTTCAACATAAATAGCTAAACAGTTATGAACTCCTCCAGTGCCTTTTGTCTTTCTTTGACCTCAACATTCAGTCTTGATTGCACTGCTGTGGTCTTTCGGTCAGGTTTTCTCAGCATCAGTAATCCTTACGTGTCCTAGTGTTTTTATCTATTTTAATTACAAACACGTTAGTGTTCTACCCCATTATTACTGCCTCTGTAATTCTGCTAAGAAAAGATAATGTTGAAAACTACAAAGGGCAGTCTCAGGAACAAAGAAAGGCCGATTAAGTGGGAATGGAGCGACATTTACCATACTAAACAGATGTGCACAACAACTGGATATAAAAAAGTGTGCATAATCACAGAGCTTTTAACCCCCCCTATAAGCTTTAGGTTAATCTCATGCAGGTTACTAGAATCTAGCATTTTCAATCTAAATACAGATGTGGACACCCTCATTTTGGGTATCAGACAGTACCAATTAATGTGCACTTGCCTCAATCATTGCTTTCCTAACTACGCAAAACCAAATGTACCAAGTATATAA
The DNA here is from genome assembly GCA_030220045.1 of Australoheros facetus. Classification (NCBI taxonomy): domain Eukaryota; kingdom Metazoa; phylum Chordata; class Actinopteri; order Cichliformes; family Cichlidae; genus Australoheros; species Australoheros facetus. The sequence continues at coordinate 3,095 of JASGAU010371501.1, forward strand.
GGGCACAATTAAATTACACATTAGATCTTGATGATGATGAAATATTCAAGTCGATAATCTTTACTGACATACATTGTGTATTTGTTGAGAACAAAATGACCTAACAACAGTCAGGGGAAAACCAAACTCATCAACCCTCTGAGGGCTCGAGTCAAAAATCACACCAAATAGTTTAGTAGTATATAGTATGCATACATAAATTGGAAATTAATTGGTGTTTAAGCTTATTTAATAAACTAACAGCTATAATATTAAGAAATAAATTACAAAATAAGAAAACAGTGCATGCTGTTTACCTATTTTCCTTCATTTCAGCAAACTGTGACATAACCTACTGTTTTTCTCTTTAATTAAGTAGACAGCAACTTTTAAATAGTCTATAAGTGCAACAAAAGCTTTGCAGCAAGAGATACTTACAAACAAAATGCAAAATGAGACAAGCTGGCAGAGATAGCACTGCCAACTGCACTTTTCTGTCATCAGTTTACTTGACCAAATTACAAATGAACCACAAAGCACTGCAAACAAACAAACCAACCAAACTTACTGGCTTAGGAAGTATGAAATGCCTCCACTTACCCTTTACTGCTGGCTCCCTGCATGCTTTGTTAGTTCTCACTCTATCAAAATGAAACTTATGGGTGTTGCTGGCCAAAGACTTTATACTAAAAGCAGTAGTGCTGTAAATCTCCATTCTTACCAACAGGGGAAAAGCCCACTGGTTGCAAAAAGAAGTCAGATTTTATAGAAGTCTATTAGTAAAAACGACTACTTTTCTATTGATTTATGACTGCCATAAACACTTTCCAAATGAGTTTATGCTCTCAGTCACCTTATGTCATACTGGATTATGTTCATTTTAGAAACCACAGTCACATTTACGAGTAAAACTGGGGATAAAGCAGGGTATCCTTTAGAGGACGCCCAAAAACCACAATTTCCTATGTAATTACTAAAGTCTGTTATATATTACATATGTCTGATGTAGTAAACACAAGTAACACAGAGCTAAAGTGAACAGACTGATCCCATTTACCCACCAAACCAATCCAGCTATTAATTAGCTGCACTGACATATGACACAAATATCAGCTGTGATGTGCCAGATGGGAAAAGCAGTGTCATCACTTAAATGATCTTTTACAGCTGGCTTCCTTTAAAATGACTCTTTTCTGTCTGTTTTCCTGTAAGTGGCTGTCCAACTGAATCATTTAATGTTGTTTTATGTATTGCTTTTAGTGTATTACTGTAAAGCATTTACTAGACCTCTCAGTCCAATTCTTTTTTCTTTTTTTTTCTGGAAATCAAGTCAACATTTTACAAACTTAATTTGTTCCTTCGTGCTTATTCCGAGCTGCTTCTTCAAGTCAGAATGGATTTAACTAGTGAAACCTGTGAGGAATATGAGAGTAGCTTCAACTAGTGTCTAAAAAAGAAAAAGAAAATTAAGTGTATCTAACATTTTGTACACTCAGTGTACAATTAATAACTGCTCCAAATTCAGAAAAGAAGGCTTCGGTCAGATGGGCTTGTAAAGTAAGGTGGTGACATACTTCTTCTTATAGCGATGTGTCGCGCTGAGTACCATCACTCCATCCTGTGACAAAAACACAACATGGAGGGGGATTACCTTAACACCTCACGCTTTCTAAACAGCAGAAGGCATGCTTTCAGCTAAGGTGGAAACAGTGCAGTTTCACTATAAGCCAGTTTGGTTAAACTGTATATGGTAAGATTGTGAACTATTTTAAGACACACATGAAAACAGAATTACTGCCTTGTGGTTGCATTAATTAAATTAAAGTAGCTTCATTGCAGCAATGTCCAAATCTCAAACATATCCATTAAAATGTCTTACTTCAGTAAACCCAAGGAGGACATTTATTTTGAAGCAGCTACAAAAAAAATGTAGCCCTGTTAATGAAATTAACAAGCGCTTGTGAGACATAATAAAAACAACCTCATACATGGTCACTCGTCACTTAGTACCATTAGTCAGCAAGGAGATGAGAAAATGATACAACTAATAGTTTCACCAAGGCCACTCAGATTGTCCCCAGGTCTCATCGGTCAACATAAAGATATTAAGAAATGTCTTTCCATTTAAACATGGCAGCATTTTATCTGATCTGCTGCCAACTGAAATGGAAAACACTATGATATTGTTTTGGGGGGGTTTTTTTGTTTCCCATTCTTAAATATAGACGTTTGCTGTGGTTATCTTGAAATACATGTTTAGTTTGTTTTTCCTTTCACAGTGTTAAAAAAAGGAGAATTATCTGTCCTTCTGTCCCATTTATCAGCCTTTCATCATTTCATGCATTGCATAAATTCAATCTGCTGTGCAGACTTCATGCAAGCTTGCTAAAAGCAGCAGCAGCTCCCACTCTGTTAAAATGCTTACAAAGCTGCTCAAGTTTTCCTTCATGGTGCCGTCAAACACATCAAACACAAAAATCTTACTCAGTATCGTGAAGTCACCCTGAAACCTTACCTTAATGGAAAGAGCATAGAGGTGGTTGAGCATGACGTGATTGGGTTCTGGGAGCAGTGCAGGGTCGCACTGAAACAATCAGAAACAAAACAGCTGCAATTCAGATCAATTCTTTGTCTCGTTTTATTCCTGTAGATGCATTTTTATGAAATACTGGCAGGGGATACTGGAAATCAGCCTAATTCAGTCACATTACAGCTACTTACAGAAATTCCAGTGTCTTTGTTTAGGATGACCTGTAGGAGGTGAGGTGGAAGTATGGGTGGAGATTTGAACTTTTCTTCCTGTTTATGGACATAAGCGTCCTGATGATATGGCCCGGGAGGAGAGCTGGAGAGGTCTGAGGAAGAAAAGGCAGATTGCATGACTACAACACAAAACAATTTTCAAACACATAGATATTAATAGAAATACTTTTGTCGGAGCAAAAAATTACCTTTTAAAATAAATGAACTTTAAGAGATTTAGATTTTTTTTCCACACGTTTATATTCCTGCTTTCCAGACCTATAGTCTGAATCAGTAAATGTCAACAAAGTACAAATAAGCAGTGGTTGTCAGCACTCACCTGACATGTCAGAGCATTTCTGTGAATCCACCATAAGTGCATCAAAAACCTCAAAGTCAGTCTTCTTCACCTGAATGATATTGTTGACTGTGCCTAGTTGGCTGGTTACAATAGGCTGTTAGGAAACAGGACACAACAAAACTCACAAGTGAAGCTCAAATGTCTAAACCAGAAGGACATAATATCATTTATATAGCAGCAGGACACTGTTTGCTTTAAAAAGCTTCGTGATGTGAAACAAACCACTCAAGCTTCTCAAAATAATGTAGGAGCATGACCAGCACACCACTCTAAACGTGCCCCCCCAACACACACAGACACACACACACACACACACACTTTGGCAAATTTACCATGTGTGATTAAATCTTTGACACAATGCTGTTTGTTATTAAAGCATGAGAACAGATAAGGTCACTCAGATAAATGCCTGCAGCCAGAAATGAAAACAACCTACACGAGTGGTCTTAATATAACCTAAACCCTCACAAGTTATTATTCATAATGTAATGTTAATATTACTGCAAGAGCGAATATATGCTTTTGTCTTCCCAGACCTTAAAGTTATGGCAGAGCTGCAATGCCTTTGAAAACTGAAAGTTTATATGGAGCTCTGGGTGAGTGAAGGAAAAAGCTTGTTTGACAACAGGTCACATGTAACTGTGAGAATAGCTGCTTACCTCAGCTGGGTCGTGGGTCCACTGGCCATCCACATAAAATTTGTACTGATGCTCCCCCTCGGGTAGATCAACAATTGCCACAAAGGTGTTCTGACTTTGACAGATCACAAAAAAAACATGTCACACAGGTAAGCTAACACAGCACTTGTAGCACATGTAACAGTAACATATAGATTTGCCTTCTTGACATGTTCTACCATTCTCATGTGCAGACAGAAAGATTGTAATAGAAGTACATTAACTCTCTAGTTTAAATGACAAATGGTAAACCTTTCACAGTAAAAAAAAAAATTAAAAAAAATACAGAACCACAACAGAATTGAAACAGTCAAAAATTCAAGGTCCATCTGTAACACACATTATTTTATTGGGTTTAGAACATGCTCTCACCTTCTAATAAGCGGAATCTTGTTGGCCCAGTTGTTGAAGGATCCAGAAAGGTAGACCTCCTTTCCATCTCCTTTCCAGCGAAAGACTGTTGGTCGTTCCAGAGTCAGTGCTTTGTCATCAGTTTCTAAGTCCTGCTGCCAAGCAAGGAACTCCTCTTTCTCTAAAGGTGCCTGAAATGCATATCATAACCAAGGAAAGACTATAGTTTATTTACAATGACTGGAGTTTGAAGAAATCTACAGGGCCCAAAGCGAGCAGCACAATTTACCTTTATGTCTTCTCCGTGAAAAATATCAGCATCCTCTGGGCTATCCATTAGGATTTTTGGCCTCTCTCCCTCTTTGATACCTCGACTGTCCCTCCGCTGAGCCTTCTCCCCCTGGCCCATTGCAGCCCTCTCACTGCTTGTATTCCCCATGGCTTTGTCTTCGAGTAGGCTGATACAAGGTCACTGCAAGTAGAGTTGAGTCAGCTGTGTAAAGAAAGCTGTAAACTCAGAAGAGACTGCATAACACCTCACAGGTTTATTTATAACTGCTACAGGCTTCCTGCTAAAAATGCTGCTTTTTCGGCCTACACCTCTCAAACAGACATTTTTAGGTACTGAAACTATTTATAGTGACTTCTGCAGTAGAACACACCGAATCATGTGGGCAGACTACAACTTTTGCATTTCTCAGTGCATCACATTTAAGACTTAAAGCTAGGAGTTCCTTTACTGACTGTACAACAATTCCTGCACATAGGAAGTGAATAACAGTCTTAAACATTTTTCAGTGTGCACCTGAATACCTGCGCTGTCAGAGTTCAATTGTCCTGTTACGTTAGGTTAAATGTGATCCTAATAAAATACTTCTTTCAGCAGGATACCTCACCCCTCTAAAGGGCCATTGTATCTGCGTGAATATTCCCATTCCCTCGGTGGTGCTTTAATATTATTTTTTAACATTACAGCAGGCCAATAGGACAGAATATATGACTATACATGTAGCACTGTCATTTTTCTTCTGTTCATTTTCTTTCATTTAATAATGGCATAAAAAAACACTTATAGACTAGAAACCTTCTTTTGAGACAAAAGTCCGCCAATCTGAACACACCAACTGTATTTTTTGCTGTTATTTTACTTTTTTTCTACTTATAAAATAACACCATGGTATCTGCAATGCAGTGTAGACTTTAAAACTAAATCTGCACTGCCTGCTGAGTAAGTAAGCACAAGCACAGGTAACATAACCTTGTCAAAAGAACAGCAGTTGTAGCATTTAATGGATTACTCATTACTGTTTATATACCTCTTTCGTGGGAAATGACCTCTTACTGTTACACAGTGAAATAAAACTGAATTTTAAATACTGCCAGAAGTGACACTGGAATGACAATTTCCCTACACCTTATTGATTTACTGTTAGAATATGTGATCGTCATTGCATGTGTTAATTTTATCACATGTACTCACTTTACTTTAGGAAAAGTATGGACTTGCATTTAGAAAGAATATAGAATGGGAAGGTAGCTGAATACTGTAGGTTTTCATGTGCAACATGATAATATTCTCATATCAGTTTCTGACCATCAAAATCAAACTAACCTCTTACTGAACGTCGTTACCTTACAATAACTTGGCTGGTGTAGTACTCCTGCATTGCTAATGATATGGTTCGAGCACTTTGCTTTGCAGGATCGTGGTAAGATTTTAAGACAAATGAGTTCCAAGCAGCACTTGTAATATGGTGCTATTTATGAGACGACGTGAAACAGGTGTGTATGCGCAGCGTATGTCGCTGTAATGAAAACTGTGTTGACATGTTAGCGTCAAAGGCTGCGGTTATGTCAGCTCATCCTAACACCTAAGCTCCATTACCAGCTCCCATGATATCATACTCTAAATCGCTTCCAATAAATAAACGTCAGGCTATTTATTTTACGATAAATGTACCCGAGAAGCTATGACAGATACCGTTACTAAACATGAGGCTACATAACAGCTAGCTTCATGTGTAGCCCAAACCTGCTACCTGCTTCGACTTACAAGTGATACCAACTAAAAAAAATGCAAATACCGATAATGAATGTGGGCATTTTTTTCTTTGTTTTTTGTACCTGAGAAACGTTTGCCGTCTTAGCTATCGACGTCGACCTGTCAGCTCCCTTCCATCCCACACGAAAACAAAAACATTTGGTCCTGCTAGCGGAACAAAGTCCCGTGTGCGCATGCGCATTTCATCAACCTGCAAAATATTTAACGCGCCTCGTGACCTTGTGGAAATCTATAAACATAATCCACAACTGCTGCATTCACTTAATGTCTCATAAATTACTCATATCCATAGAAAATCTTTTCGTTTAATGTTTGACGATTATAATCGCTTTCGATTCATCTCTCTGTAATGAGAGAAGCAATGTCACGTACTCAACACTAGATGGAAGAGTGGGTCAAGTAGCCTGAGATGTGGATCAATAGAATGGATAGCTCTGTTCAATGAGCTAATAGAAGGGTGAGATTTCTTCCCCTGATTGTAGTTTAATGTCATTCTTGTGCAGCTCTGAAGGTCTGCCTCCATCTCCCACTACCCCTAGCATCCTCCTCTATCACACATGTCCTCCTCCACTTCATCCATAAATCTTCTCTGTGCTCTTCCTCTTGTCTTGGCAGCTCCATATTCAACATCCCTATCCGATATATCCACTATCTGCACATGTTCAAACCATCTCGACCTTACCTCTCTCTAACTTTGTTTCCAACTGCAGCCTCAATCTGAGCTGTCCCTCTGATATACTCATTTCTAATCCTGTCCATTCTGGTCACCTCCAATGAAAATCTTAGCATCTTCAACTCTGCCACCTCGAGCTCGGCCTCCTGTCTTTTTGTTAGTGCAACCATCTCCAAACCAGACATAGCAGGTCTAGATAAATACAGAAATTGAAATAATATTGCAGTAGGTCTACATGTGATAGGCCTATAGTGTGCTCTTTGTTCTCAACGCCATGCCAACAATTAGGGTACTGATGTCTTGCAGCCAGTGACAGTACTTGAGGCTAAATTTAGACTATTGGTAAAACAAGAAGACACAACAGCTTCATATCCTTGATGTTTGTTATGAATTTTTTCTGTAACATAATTGCCTTTAACACATTTCGCAAATGTAATCTAAGTCCAGCTGTGAGAATGCCTAATACGGTCACCTAAATAATTGGTTGAATTCAAATTCTTGCTTCTGAGATGATTAAAATATCAACACCCTGCAGACATAAAGATAGAGACGAAGCAGCAAGTCACCAGCCCAATCTGACTATTGGACAGTGTGAAAACTCATTAAGCAGCTGTGGTGGCAGGCACCCCGAGCAGTGCTGTGGTGTCCGTGCGCCTGTTAATAAAAGAGAAAAAGCAGGGAAAATGACAGTGCAATTAATAACATGAAAAAGTTTTCAGGTTTAACTGTACTAAAGTGCATTATATGTCATGCAGTAATCACAAACTGTCAGCATTTGTGACCTGAGTGGATAGTCATCATTTTTTTTTAGCTACACATTTTATGTTCTGTTTCTTGTGCAATAGAAGTGGAGCTTTTAACAGCAATTACAATGCTTTTTGCTATCAGTATTCTCCCCCTGCCTTTTGTTCTTTTACCTCATGTGTGCATTTCTGTTACAGTATCTTCTGTTAGCAGTCACACAATACTGCAGCAACAGCTTAAAAAAAAAATCCTTTAATGTTTGTTTGTCCCCTTCACCAACATTCCCTAACTATACCAACTCCTTTTCTCAACACAAATTTAAAAGAGTTAACGATGTCCACCCCCAACGGTATGACAGCATCCTCAGACACAGGAGGTAGAGAAGGCTGTGCAGCCTTTTGGCACATAATGAGGTGCTAAGTTTTTTTTATTCTATTTTATTTATTTATATATTTTTAGTGTCCAGTAGAGATGTTTGAACTGAGGGGAGGTGGGGTTTCAGTGGAACGTGTTAAAATAGAGGAATTTACATTTTCACAAGGCCCCGTTATCTTGCAGCAGACACGGCCCCAAATTCTCGTCATGGTCACCCTTGAATGTATCACACAGATGTCGATCCACACGGGGTGTTCGTTTAGAGATTTAAATTTTCCCTTCACAGTTATGCCTCGCTGTAGCCAGCTTTTGTTGGTTTCTCCACAGCTATATATTTTTGTCTCAAAACAAAAAAGCATGAGCCAACATTTTAAATGCATATTTTTGTGCAGTGAACGAATGCAACAGAGTACTTCAATCTTTCATCAAATGAGCTGTCCTGGAACCAGACAACTGTAATTGGCTCGTGTCGGTTGCAAAAGACTGAGTGGACTCCAAGGAAAAAGTTGGCTGTGCTGGTGGAAGTGGGATCTGAATTATTTGCTTGCATGTGGAGGATGATCTTAAAATGGGATTGGAGAGACAGAGTTGGACGGTATGGATTTTGATGTGTTGAAAAGGGGTTGGCAAGCATTCCCACTGAGGTCTTGTCTTGTTTTTCTGTGAGACTGGAAGTCTTGTGTCTGTATTCCCACGCATGTAGATAGCCATGTCTTCAAATCAAATTCTATCATGAGGTATTGTCACTGATGCTCATTATCACCAGAAAAATGAAAGCTAATAACAGCCAAACTGGAACTAACAGCCTATTTAGAAATCCTGCATTGGCTCTCAAACTAGCTCTTGAACTCCACGAAGAAACTGTGTGCTGACATTTTACTGCAGCTCTTCTGGCATTGCTTCCCCAGAGCTGCCACACTTGTTTACCATTACTCATCCCTGCTGAGTGAAGCCATCGCACAACAGCAGCCGGCCACACCACAGCACCTCTGCCAGCAGCTGGCCGTGTTACACTCCCTGTAGGACACGCCAGATAACCTTTGTATTGAGCTCCTCTGGATCACACATGGGGAGAGGTGACTCAAAAAATAATAATAATGGTTGTTTCCCTGGCACTCTTACAGGCTCACATCTGTGCCTCACACATTTGGCACTCCTAAAACTAATAAGTAAGAACTACTTTTATTTTACTAAAATTCAAACAGGATGACAGAGACTCATCTTAATATCACTGAAGGGTAAAATGTAATCGTGTTTTGCCACAACCACAACAGCAGTTGTTTTTTTGCTGAAGACATACTTATTAAAAGCAGGTCATAAAAACAGTATAGAGGTTACTGGGGGAAAAAGACACTGTAATCAAGCAAGAGTCAGCGTGGCTTGTATGCACGTTTTACACTCTTGTGTTAACTGATTGGTAAAATGGCATCTTGTCACCATTTATTATGGTTTAAGAGAAGTTTAACTTAACTGACAATGGGTGAAAAGCAGCAGTCCCTGAACAGGCTGGCAGCAAACCACAGCGCAGACCACTACAATGCACATTTTTATTTATTTATACTTCTTCTGCTTCTACCAAATATGACAGTGATTAAAGGAGAAATAGATATTTTTATACCATACACTGCTCGAGTTGCTGTTTCATGCTTAAAAGAAAGTGATGTCAGAATTTCAACTCTGTGTTGCTTTCAGTTTTTTTCAAACTTTGTTTCAACAAAGCAAAGTTTTCTGAGCCTTTGTTTCGACAGGAATAAAAGGTACTTAATCATAAGCTGAATATCCCAAATGACACAAAGTCTGCATGAAAGGCCTTCAAACAATCTCTCTCATTAGCACTGTAATTTGTGAGGCTATTTGGGCGGGATAACCTTGAATTAATTCAGGGCTCAAGTTTCACATTTGACTCAGCATTTAATGTAGCAATTAGCCCGGTCAAGAAGATCATCATTGAATCTGTTATGAAACAATTACATAACATCCTCGTCTAAATGATTTCACTCCCACGCGCTCTCTGCGTTTTGCCTTTTCTCTCTTTCTACTGCATGTGTGGTTCTCTCCTACAGTTTGACCTTCAGTTTAACATATGGGCAAATGCAACTGCTGGACTCTAACAAATAAAAGTATAAAGCTTTCAGGCAGCTGGGGAGCCGCAGGGTTGGACAACTACTGCACTGTATATTTTTCTTTTTCTGTTTTCACCAGTTTTGGTTTTCAAGGCAAAACAAACTATCTGTGCAGTCAATATCTGGAAAGCCCCTTAGCACGAAGAAGGTCTAACCTCTTGTAGGTATGAGAGGCAGTTGTTTTAATTTTAAATGTGTGCAGGTGAAAGTTCCAGTGGCCATACACTTGAAGGCAACACTTACCTTCTAACTGCTCCGTTAAGGGGTACTTCTGAGCTTTCTACCTTCTTGACCTCTTGTATGTTTGAGATTTTATGGTTGAGGTTTTCAGGGAAAGCCTCTTTATACTCCATGAAATGTGTAATCTGTGCAGTCATAGCTTAGCTGATTTTGCAGCAGTTCTGTGTCATGTATTCTGCTCCAGCCGCTTGGAAGAGAGTGCATGAGGCAATCAGTGCTGATAAGTGAATTTTAAGTGTAAATTCAGTGCTACTCTATTGCTATGTTATGCTTGTCAACCTTTTCGATCTAGCATGGCACAACAATGGCTATTCAAGTTCACAGAGAAGTAAACAAAAGCGGTCTCATTTCTCACCAACAACAGTGGATTTTGCTGGTTGTAAACATGCCCGAAGCATGTAGAGTTTAGCAAATATAACTAGCATAATTTTGTATTCACTAATACTGCATCTTCTAATAATTTTACCTAACCGTATTTTAGCTTACTAATTTTTATTTTTTTTTGCTGCTTTCTTGGAAAAATCTGTTCTAAAGGAGGTCTAAAAATACAGGATATTGTCTTAAAAGTATCAGGGTAGGACAATGTCTAGTAAGACAATACTGGCCACATTGGACCCAGGACACATTCATTCAAAGCATTATTGTTGTATATACTATTACGTACACCTTGCTAGTGCTGGGTTGGACCCCCTTTGCCTTCAGAACTTGCTTAATTCTTTGTGTCATAGATTCAAGTAGGTGCTGGAAACATCCCTCAGATATTTTGGTCCATATTGACATAGCATGACACAGTTACTGCAAATTTGTCAGCTGCAGATCCATAATGCAAATCTCTCATTCCATTCATTCAAGAAACCAGACCGATGATTTGAGCTTTGTGTTATGGTGCATTCTCCTGCTAGAAGCAGTCATCAGAAGTTGGGTACACTGTGGCCATAAAGGGATGGACAGTCAGCAGCAATACTCACGTAGGTTGTGGTGTTTAAACAATGCTCAGTTGGTATTAAGGGGCCAAAGCATACCAAAAAAAGATCCCCCTCCCCATTACACCACCAGCAGCACTGGTGGTGCAACAATTTTTCCAATCTTACGGTCCCATTTTGGTGAGCCCACATAGCCTTAGTTTCCTGTTCATAGCTGACAGCAATGGTAGCTCATGTAGTCTTCTGTTGCTGTAGCCCCTCTGTGTCAAGGCTCAAAATGCTCTGCATTCAGACACGCTCTTCTGCATACCTTGGTTGTAACCTGAAGAGTTACTGCTGCCTTCTGATCGGCATGAAGCAGTCTGGTCATTCTACTCAAAGCATTTTTTTTTCCCAGAAAACTGCTGCTCACTTCATTGGATATTCTTTTTTTGGACCAGTCTCTAAAGATGGTTGTGTGGGAAAATCCCAGTAGACCATCAGTTTTCTAAATGACTAGTTTGTCTGGCACAACCATGTCAAATATGTTCAGTTTGCCAGTGTTTCCATGCCCAAATGCACTGAGTTGCTGAGTGATTGGCTGATTAGATATTTGCATCAAGAAGTTGAAGACTATTTATGGATTTTTTTTCCCCTTCTCTTTCAGGTATGGTTTGTCTTTTTTCTTATAGATACAGCAGTTGGTGACCCATTATGCTTCATATGTGGCTTGTCCTTTATTCTTATTTTTTTCCCCCTTCCTGCTAATCTCCTCCGCCCCAGAACTGTCAGTTCTGCCATTGTTGCACAAAAACAAATTAAAAGAAACTAAGCCAAGCATATAGAGCTCCTCTAGGCAAAGCAAGTGTGTTTAGCACAGTGCATTGACTGGTTCTGCTTACTAAAGCTGCTGGACAGGACAGTTTTTTTTTTTGTTTTTACAATCGAACAGGTGTATTCATACTTTGAAAGCAGACAAAATAAAAATAAAATCTTCAAGAAATAGACTAAATGCTATACAATTATTTCAGCACTGACACTGAATTTGATTTAATTACCATACTTTATTTACTTCAAAAGAACCCAGAATAAAACCTTCATTACATGTCATAAAATACTACATAATGTCATTACAGTAGGTTTCTAGTGATTCCAGGGGCAGGTTTACGTGCCTTAAAATTCTTGTGTAATCGGTTACATGGTATCATTTCATCTCATTTTTCATACTTTTTAAAGTGTTACCGCATATTAAAAAAGGACATATTTGCGCCAGATCACACATTGTCCTTCAGTACAGTGATTATGTCACGATAGTCCAACTACATCTCATTCCCACAGTGCAAATAATGACATTAGAATAGGAGGAGAGGCATTTTCCACCTCGTTATAGTGCAGCTCTGAGAACACAAAAATGCACTATATGTCAGTATATACATGTCACTTACAGGTTTAGCTTTCTTTAACGTTCAGTTGACATCCCTTTTCACAGTATTTTATTAAACACAGATTCTTTGATGAAAATGGAGAAAACAGGATACATCAGAATATAGGAATAAATACAATTTTAATGCTTGATAATTTATACTGGCATGTATAGCAGTTCTCTTATGATATAATGTAAGCAGATAGCTTTCATCGGTGTTTGGTATACGTTTTGTTAATGCAGCTGTGTGGTTAATCTCCCACAAATAAACAGTACCAGGAATTAATTTGCATGTGCTTCTATGTGGCATGATTAACAGTTATAATGGTGCATAACAGAATCCTGTTTCGGTTGTATGGAGTTATAATTAGGACATTTTGGGGCCCAAAGGAAAGAACACGTGGAAGAGTAAAAAGCCCACCACACTAATTTGCCCACCCGGGTGTTTTATGAAGCTGTGAAGTCTAGCTTGAGTCATTGTGGCCACCCTAGGTGCTCATCTGACTGTATGCGTGATCACTTAAAGTTTCAGAAATATCACCAGCTTACTAGTTGTGAGTGGGTTGTCGTCTTACTTGTTCTAGTTCTCACATTTGTTGAAAGCTGTCAGGTTTTGGAGTGGGGACCTGTGACAGCTCCTGTCACTTGCATCTGTGGTGTGTCAGTCAGCGTGTATTGTCAGTGTTGTGGTGTTGAGGTGATGCAGAGGAGGAGAGATTCTGTCAGTGGCTTGATCTGCTACCTCTTGTTGCTTCATCCAGTTCTCTCACTTCCCATCCTCATGTCATTGTGTAAGCATGTCTATCCTTCCCTCACTCAACTGTAGACTACAGGGTACACCCTCACGTCTCTCTCTCTCTGCTGAGTACAGTGGCGGATCCTGGACTATAGAGGCAATCGGATGTGCATGGCAGAACTATTGGGCCGTGCAGCCAAAATGTAAATGGCACTCTCCCTCAAAAAGACTGCCCAGGTCACCGGCCTGTGGAACAGAAAACACAATCAGTATTACTGATAATATTGCAGTTATAACATTTCCATTAAAAATATATTTGTAACTGCAAACAAATGCCATGAGATAACGCCATATTGGGATAGTAGGTATACTGGTACCTCACTATAATGAACATGGGGTCTGTAGTTTGTCCTAGTCCATGTACTTTATCCTGGTACTACCATGACGTTTTGCAGTGCTTTCTCAAAACTGCTATGTCCAGCAGGTAAAGGCTTTATGTAAATATGTGGCCCATTTTCAAAGCCTTTATGTCCTTAATAGGATATCTGATACATCAATGATGGAAAATGCATTGCTAATTTGAGTATCTGTTACCTTGATGCATTCTTACACAGCATTGTCTTTGAAGAGAATAAAGCTATAATTTTATATAGTAAGCATCTGGTTTCTCTTCCACTATAATGTGCCTTAATAAAACCTCTAAAGCTCGGCTACTTAGCATTTATCCTAAAACACTGAGTGCCTGAAGGGATGACACATTGGCTACAATTAGTGCAAAATGTCATCTCAAAAGGTCTCAAAAATCATGATATGGCTAAGAAGATTAAATACAACTTCTTGGTGGCAGCTAATAAAGGGAATCTGAAGTCATCTGCATGGTAAACAAAGCCTGAAGCAGGAAGCAAGCAGGTCAGTTATACATGCTGTGGCCTTCTGGGTTTAGTTTCACTCAAAATTAATCCCATAGTTGGTGTCCAAGACAAACTTTCACTGAGTACCACTCCAAGGTCACAATGGCCATGTGTAGGCTGGTCCGATGAGGAAGGTACTTGCTGTAAACATTTTTACCACAGGCATGTAAAGCTTTCCCATGAGAACTTTGGAAATTGGTGTCTGCTAAAGTCTATTATATACTTTCTAATAACTGATCACCTTGACTCACATACGCTGACAAATATACATTTAACACGAAAAAAGGGGGGACAAACCTGCTGTCATCATTCTTGCTCCTTTCACTCCCAGAGCTGGCTGGACTGCTCTCACATATGGGGCCAACATGACTTATACTGCTCCAAACAAAGAATAAAAATGACAAAAAATTAGGTGGCACTCAGTGAAGAACAAGACAGTCCCTGCTGCCTACCAGACAATGGAAATATGGCAAACAATGGAAAAAGCATCATAATTATTAAAATAATATTTACTTGAACATGACAACCCATGTTGGCCTTACTGCATTATTTCAAGTCTGAAAGCGGTAGCTGAAAATAATTTTCATTAATTAATATGGATATTATTCCTTGACTGATTCTGTGATAGACTGGCAACCTATACAGTACAAGGTCTATCATTTTGACTGTGTGGAGCTGGGGTAGGTTTGATTGGATAAGCTGATGGATGATTTTTCATTTTGTCTCTAAAATGTAAGAAATGTGCTTACATGAATGGCAAAAAAAAACCATTTAGTTTTTGTTTGACTGGTTTATCTAACATTTAATCAAATATTAAAATTGTTAATGGCTCTCTTTTCCCAGTCAGCGAATGATTTTCATGCAGTCTTTTCCAGGCAGAGAGTTTTGTTTGATGTATCAACATTTCTGTCCAAAAAAAAAAAAAAAAAAAATTCAGGCAGTTAACACAAACCTTTGACAAAAAAAAAAAAACAAAACAAAAAAATGAAATATGATTCAATTCAAGACAGAAGTTTAGAAGTTCTTTTTAGGTTAAAGCTATACAAAAATATGGTTCATGAAGATATCAAGTTCCCATTTCATGAGACTCTCCCACAAGTATGAGTCATTTTTTAATACTTTAGTGTCAGAAGCTCCTCTGATAAACTCTTTGATGGCTTCATAAACAAATTCATTTTCACTTTTACAACGTAGCTTGTGAATTTCTGTAATCCAATGGAGCAGCATTTTCTGACTCATTTAATATCCATTTACTCTTTAATGAGCACATATGCATGTGCATGTGTTGACCTGCAAAGCATGCTTACTTAAAACTGTATGCTCTGAAAAGTAAGGCTTTTTAAAGAGAAATGCTCCTAAAGAGAACAAAAGGCTTTCTTTTGGATTCTATAATTAGAGGCCAGACTGAATATTACCCATGTCTCTATAACAAGATGTGATTATCTCACATTCTCCTCATTAAACTTCATTCAGAGGTTCATATGTCTTTGATTGCATTGAGTCCAGAAAGTGCCATTTTGGAGATGAGCAGTTTCTCGCTCCCTCAGGCTCTTTATGAATCAAGGGTTAAATTACACATTAAATTTGAAGTAAGGGGTTCTGTGAGAATACTTGACTGAGTAGTGCTAGAGGATGCTGAAATGAGGAAAAAAGACAAACCACACAGTGCTGAATCACACTCACCCACAATTCATAGGAGAGCAGAATCCCATGAGTCTGTGGGGGAATGCCAGATAGGTGAGAGGGATGGAATGGCACAGCAGAGGAGATTTGACAGCACAAGAGATTAAGTGGTAAACGAGCACATGCAAACACACAGTGGCAGTGATGGAAAGTGCAGTTATTACAATACAGATCTGAGGTTTGTGTACTGCAGTGTTTCGGTTCTATGATACCTTATTCTTGTACTCCTAACATGACACTAGGGATTTTTGTACCTTTTTATCTCACTACATTTATTTTTTCTTCAGACAGTCCACTGAAGCAGCACTAAAATAAACATGATAAAGCATGAAGCTTTGCATCGATGCAACAGCAAAATTATTTTACTTTTGATATTTCAGCTTCTTTTTTTTTTGGCCTGCAATGGAGTACTTCTGCATGCGGCAGTTAGTACTACTTTTACATATGAAAATGACCCGACTACTACTGCGGCACACACACACACAATAAGACAAACAAATGCAACCCCATTAGAGACCATTTTCCTTCCATCATTACTTTGATGGGGTCTGTTTGTGGTTATAGGAAAAAATTACTGGTAAAGGGAAAATTATTTTTTGTTCCGATATTATTCCATGTACTGGGGAAATTAATGGGAGTTCACTTATTGTAAACATAATGAAACTCACTGTATAAAGGGGATGGATGCAACATCAGCTGTACAGTTCAATCAAGCACAAACAATTCTGGTAAGAGCTTGTCCAAAGGTTATGATTGTGTTAAGGCCTTGTCAGAGCCTTGTCAGCTTGCACTTTGTAGTGTTTCACAACATCATGCAATCTAGTGTAACATCTAATATTTTGTCTTGCCTTTAATGCAAATAAAGCTTTGCAAAAGGTAGTATTCTCTGTCAGCTTGTTGCCATAGGTGTCAACTTTCAGCCATGCCAGGATTAGAAACGTAATTGAGCAAATAGCAAACAAACAGTTCTGTATGGTGTCAGAGTCGAGCGTTTCCAGAGTCACATCAGTCAGTAATTCAGCCAATAGAATACATGATTTAGTAATGGCAAGAATTTAGTCATACTGACAAAAGTGGCATGTTTAAAGTGTCTGGTATTAACATGAGTAGAAAACAGCATACATAATGGAGTGAAACATTACTCTGCCCTTAATATAAAAGGGAATAGCTTGCCAGATTTGCTTATAATTTTTCATTTCTTTGCAATATGATTTAAATGTGCTTGTTTTTTTTTTTGTTTGTTTTTTTAAAGAAAAGCGACTTGGGGCATTTTGACTGTAAGGACTCTTGCCATTTCTTTCAGTGTTGCACTGGTGTGAGCAGTTATTGCATTCTGCCTTGGTCACTGTGCCAAAATAATTTCTTTGAAGTCTTGAGTTTCCACTGAGCTGAAGGGAAACTGAACCGAAGAGATTTTCTACAGCAGGACAAAAAAATAAAATAAATAAAAATACCCCAGTCTTGTTACAATCCACACTGGCTGTCATGCAGTTTCAGTGACAACATGAACAAAACTAAGCAGAATGTACAACTCACTGTAGGAATGGTAATCAGAACAAACCACAGAATATTTTGACCCTGCACAAATTTCAGGAATCTTCAGTCTATGCAGATTTCCTACACTGGTCAGAGAACATGTTACATAATAAATGCTCATCACCCTAACACAAACACCAGCCAGTTCCAACCAGTGCCGCTTTTTGTTGTAAAAGTAGTGTATTGTATTTTTAGTGACTTGATAATATTCTCCTTTTCATTATCTTGGAAACAAAGCATGATGATATGCAGATTATGCAATCAGCTAATGCCGCAGTGGGAGGAGTACTGTATATCTGCATTAGCTGATATTTCTCATCCATTTCTGAGGTCAACATAATCTTTGCTGTTTTGCATATAAAGACTGTTCTGGAGAAGCTCTGTTATTACAACCAATTATCTTTATGCAAATGTGCATGATTAACATTACTGTTCATGATGCAACTAGAAAAGCTTTCCTATAGTGTAAATGTCTCGTCGACACAGTTTGGACTATCCCCTTGAGAGGTTTAGACACATTTATGACACAGTCAGCTAAATACANAAAAAAAAAAAAAAAAACAATTAGGACATTCTATAAAAATGTTCTCCAAATCTCAAACTCATAGTGTACTCAAAATAGAACATAGAAAATTGTAGCATTAAGAAAAAAAAAAAATCATTTGAATTTGATGGCAGCAACACAAGAGAAGCTGGCACATGTTTACCACCAGCATGCCCTCTTCCTTTAGCAACCAACCATTCATAAATGTCGGGGAACTGAGGAAATCAGTCGGTAGACTGCAGCTTGTTTTATAGAGGATTCTAGGTGCTCAACAGTCCCAAGTCTGCTTTGCCATATTGTATTTATTTCATGATGCATTAAATGTATTCAGTTGGTAAAAGGTCTGGACTATAGGCAGGCCAGTTCAACACCCATTTTTGGCAGATTGGTGAACCTCTGCCCATCTTTACTGCTGAGAAACTTCCGTTCTAAAATTCTCTTTAATACCCAATCACTTTACTGTTGTCAATTAACCCAATTAGCTACAAAATGTTCTTCCAGCCATTCTTTTTAATACCACTTTTCTAGCCTTTTTTTGCCCTTGCCCCAACTTTTGAGATGTATTACTGCCATCAAAAACTCTTAAAAGGTTACAGTTTCATTTGATACGTTTCCTATGTTCTATTGTGAATAAAATATGGGTTTATGAGATTAGCAAATCATAGTTTTGTTTTATTTACATTTTACACAGAAAGCCAGCTTTTTTGCAATTGGAGTTATAGTTCAGATTGGGATTAAAAGCTTTTCTCAGAGGGAATTTGACAGCGTATAAAGGGCATGCAAGTAAAAGCATTATATCTAAACAAAATGGATGAAAAGCAATTTTTAATCACTTGGGGGCAGTAAAAGCATGGCAACATTTATTTGTGGGAGTTGTGTGTATCGACCTCTTGAGTCCAAGTTCAATATTCAATTTCTGTGTAGTTTCCAAGCACTGTAAGAGCTATTTGCTATAATACAGAGCTATCAGAGCAGTGAGAGTGAGCCAAACAGTAAAGTTGGCTGGCAAACAGTTCTGTAGAGCTGAGGTGAGCTGCATATTCAGGTGATAATTCTTTATGGGTCCATCACCACAAGGTACCCCCTTTCACCAGCATGTTCTCATCCCAGGCCATCAAATATTGCCAGTCTGTGTGACAACTGCAATCACAGAAATAAACAAGCTGTGCTTTGGCATCTGTGCCTTGGTGGATCAGCGGTAGCAACAGTGCATGCCAAGACCTAACAGTCTGCATGGAAAGGTCGGAAGGGTGGCAGTGGTATAAGTCAGTGTGCTGAGAGATCATTGTGCTGATCTCCCAGCACAGTGCTTTGGATGAGCGCTGACAAAAAGAAAGTACTCATGTATGTCCACATCTAAATATCACTAATGGAACTCTTTTTAAAGCAATTATGAAAGAAATTTTGGTTAATTAGATTAAAATTGTATGCAATAATATTTGTTAGGGAGGGTTTAATTTGAAATTAGACACATCAAGCTTAATCTCATGTTGCATTAACATAAATGATGAAATATGTGCGATGGAAAAGACAGGACATTTAAAGAAAACAGATTAGTAGCTGCAGTTTAATTCAAAGTGTTATGTTAAGGATGAAAGATTAGCGCTGCATAATTCTGAAGAGACACCATTCACTCTTGCTTAACAGGTGACCCTCGAAAACAGGTTTTCAGAACATTTTGACAAGAGACACTTCATTTAGTCTGATTTTAGTTAATAGTTAGAGGTGGG
>JASGAU010371503.1:0-15274 GCA_030220045.1 Australoheros facetus
TTTTCAAATCACCCCGGTTTCAAGCGTTTACACAAAAACGCAAGCCGGTGCGTTTCTGAAACGCTCCACTCTGGACCCCGTTTCCAAAACACATCGTTTTCACTCTGTTGTTGTGTAAACGCAAGGGCGAAACGCATCAAAACGACACCGTTTTCGTGTAAACGCAAGGCCGAAACGCATCAAAACGACGCCGTTTCAAAATGAAAACGGACTCGTGTAAACGGCACCTGAGACTAGCCTGCAAACACAGGAAGTGACTTTTTTTTTTTGGCTTTCGCTTGTAACGTGGTATTGTATGAATCAGACCGACATCGATATCCATAAAAGAAAGGATCAGAAAGCACAGAGAGGCAGCTGTGTTGTATGCGAATTCATGGTTTGAATAGTTCAGAGATGTGTGTGTTGCTCTTCAGACAAAAGAATCGGCGTGAAGTTGATTCGTTTATTTGATGCCTCTCTTTCTTGGTCCAAAAAGTTTGCCGGGAAGAATAAATCAGAGGGTTATTCTACATTTATTACCAAAAGATCGCAACCTTACTTTTTCTTAAAGATGTTGAAAAAAGGTCAAAATAAGGTCAACTATAATTCAGCATGGTAGGCTGAAGGAGGAATCCTTTTATCATAATGGCTGAATAAAAAATGCAAACTACTTTTGCATTATTCATGTCTGATCTCAAATCTTTCTTCTGTTTCTTGTTAGTTTAAATCATTTCAACTAAAACTGTATACATTTCAGTCATTTAAAAATGAATTCCTGAACTTAATGGAGACGAAGGAGCCCCAAAGCCTTAGGAATGGCTGTACAGGACGAAGTATGCTGAAGATAGAGCTGCCAGGCAGGAGACGAAGAAGACCACGGAGGAGGTGGTTGTTGTGGCAGAGGAAGACGATGATAATCAGCTGTGGCGACCACTAAAGGGATTAGCCTAAAGATGAAGATTTCCTGGTAACTTTTAAATAACATAACTCTCCAAAAAAATAATAATAAAAGAAAAAACCTCATCTGATTTGCTTCACAGGGCTGTGTAGGTGTGTGTCAATTACAATTGATTGACAATCGCCAAACTTGGAGACAGCTGTTAGCACGATGCACAGAACATGCAAATTTCTCAGTTCAGTGAGATTCAGTCAGCTTGATGGGATCCAACATGAACCAGAGTTTAAATTAGGAGATTTCTCATTTTACTTTTTTTTAAGTTTTAGTGTCACGAGTTAAGTCACTTTAATTCTTTTGGAATAAGATGTCATTAGTTTGGTGCACCAGTCAGTCTGCTGGCACATTCCTGATAAAGAATATCAGCTAAGTTTTGGATAGCTCTTCTTTTTTTTTTCTTCCTCTTACCTGAATATTTATCCTTTACACCTTTACAGGTGATGACTTTTACTAAAGTGACCCAAAATACACAAAAAATGTTTGTGAACTGAGGCTGTTCTGCATCAAGTTTGGTCCGTACCGATTCAGATGGATTTCTGCTCTGGTCACATTAAGGATAACGGTGGTTTAAGGGAATTTTAAAGCTGTGAAACTGTACATGCCATGTCTGTGTGTATTTTTTATGGGACACTGGTGACAGAGTTCAAGGAGGACCTTGACACTGCCTCGAGAACTGTCTGCGTTCCCGCCACGTTTACCCAAGATCCGACTGAGACAGACGCCTGCTGGTCTTTGAAGGGTCACAGGGAGGATCTTGAAACAGTAAAACAACAAAAAAAAGTGTCATTCAGATGCAATGATAAAACAGCACTGCTGTGCTCGGAAACCCATTATTCCCTGTGGCTTGTGGCACACGTGAACACTTTTCCACTGTATCACACGTGCAGCACATTTGCACGACTAATAGACACAAAAAAATTCCAGGGAATGGACACGGATAGCACACATATATCCGAAGTGGCACAGAAAATGATCCAGTAGAGACAGAGTGGAGATGCTAGCACATATCGCTTCCTACGTGAAGGGGTCAAACGCCTGATCATATACAATATGGTACAAATAAGGAACAGAGTTCATACAGAGGTCAGAGGATGACTTGACACAAGATCTGCACTGGCATGCACAAGCACCTGCAATGTAACAAAATCATCTAAACATTAAAAAAACAGAATTAAAAATTTTTTTTTAGCTGCATTCATACTTTTTTTTTCTGATGATTTATTTAATGTCTAATTATAGTGTAGTGGTTTGCACAGACTCCCCTAACAAACAACAGATCCCCTCTTCGATCCTGGGAGGAGACACAAACCTCTTGTGCGGTGCATCAGGAAGGGCATTCGGAAGTTATGGATCCAGCGTATTTGTCAAATAAAATATGCACAGCCTGCTTGTTAATAAGGGAGCAGCTGAAAGTAGTTATTATGGACATGAGGATTTTTACGATATAGCAATGAGGACAGTGTTTAATATTATTAATGTTTATAGATGGTCGTATAATAAACATTTCTTGAATGTTCTCATAATTTAAATATGCTTAAATCATTATGGCTTTATGCTTTAATGTCTTGGGTAAAACAGGCTGAAAAAAATACACGTTTCCTACTCTCTGAAACATTAATAGGATTAGTCAGCTATTTTTAATGCTAGATAGGATATTAGATTAGATTAGATTCAACTTTATTGTCATTGAACACAGTAACAAGTACTTGAACAACAAAATGCAGTTTGGTATCTAACCAGAAGTGCAGAGTAGTAAAGTGCAAGGTATGTACATGGGCAGTGCAGCTATGAACTGAATATACTATGTAATATATGCTATGAATGTGCTAAAAAAAAGATAGTGACTAAACTTTTATTCATATATATATACACACACACACACACACACACACACACACTGCCTGACCAAAAAAAAAAGAAGCCACCTGGATTTAACTAAGCAAAGAGGTACAAGCCTCCTATTGGATAATTACTGCATTGGGGATTATCTTTCAGCTGGCAACAAGTTGTTTAACCCCAACTGGTGCAATGAGTTGCTTCTCATTTCTTAAACAACCATATTGAAAGACACATTGCGTGGTCATGGAAAAGATGTCAGTCTGTTTGAGAAGGGTCGAGTCATTGCATGTATCAAGCAGAGAAAACATCTAAGGAGATTGCAGAAAAAAAAAAATTGGGTTAAGAACTGTCCAACGCATTATTAAAAACTGGAAGGATAGTGGGGGCCCATTGTCTTCGAGGAAAAAAAGCACGAATGATTGTGATCGGCGATCACTTAAAGTTTAAGTCATAAATGTTTGGTGAAATCAAATCAAAGAAAAACAACAGTAGCACTCAGGGCTATGTTTAATAGTGAAAGTAAGAGCATTCCCACATGCAAAATGTGAAGGGAACTCAAGGGATTGGGACTGAACAGCTGTGTAGCCTTGAGAAAACCACTAATCAGTGAGGCTAACCAGAAAAACAGGCTTCAATTTGCTAGGAAGCATAAAGATTGGACTCTGGAGCAATGGAAGAAGGTCACGTGGTCTGATGAGTCCAGATTTACCCTGTTCCAGAGTGATGGGCACATCAGGGTAAGAAGAGAGGCAGGTGAAGTGATGCACCCATCATGCTTAGTGCCTACTGTACAAGCCTGTGGGGGCAGTGCTATGATCTGGGGTTGCTGCAGTTGGTCAGGTCTAGGTTCAGCAACATTATGTGCTCAGAGAATGAGGTCAGCTGACTACCTGAATATACGGAATGACCAGGTTATTCCATCAATGGATTTTTTCTTCCCTGATAGCACGGGCATATTCCAAGATGACAATGCCAGGATTCATGTCACTGCAGAAGCTTATCAAAACAATCCCACAGCGAATGCATGCCGTAATCAAAGCTAAAGGTGGTCCAACTAAATATTAGTGTGACCCTTTTTTTGGTGGCGACTTTTTTTTTGGCCAGGCAGTGTATATACACACTGTATTTAGACATTTTAAAATGATCTGGAATTTTTGGCTCAGGTCAAAAGTGACCTGGACGATACTGTGAAGGCATGAAATATGAAGAGTATGTAATGGTTAACGTTATCAATACCTCGCTTAATACCAAGATGCCTTAATGGAGGCCACACATTTGTGCTGTCTCTAATGCAAATTTTATAATAAAAGCTTTCTATTATATATATATATTCATGTAGATATTTACATGAAAAAAGCACAATCTACATTTTCCTTTTAGAGCTTTGGTTACTACTAAATGAACCTTGTGTAAGTGCTCTGTCAGACGCTGTTACAAAGGTCAAGAATGACAAGAGTTGTGAATTCTGACCTTCATAGTATTTCTATTACAGCTAGTTATCACATAGGTCATTAATGCACAATGGCATTTTCACCAAACTCTTCTAAAATACATAGACCTTTGCAGTGAGAATGAATGACATGCCATCTATTCACTGACTTTTGCTTTGAAAGGGAAATGTGAGAGGCAGAATTAGCTCTTATTAATCCCCTCGCATGATAGGATTAAAAAAAATTGTTCATGCTTTCATGAGACTCTAAAAAGATTACATTCAGTGGTGATTTCAATTGAGGCCATGACATGATAGGAGACAGAAAAGACCTGAAGATCTGAGTGATCAGAAAAGCAGAAAGACACAAATGCCTAAAGAGATATGAGTAATTTCTGCCACAATAGCTTTTCACAGTATTTGTGCATGTTCTGTTGCATAGCTTGTTTTTTAATGTACAGATAAAAGCCATAAAAACTTTTTTGTATAAATTTAAAAAAGTTATTTCAATACATAAAACACAAAGCAGTATCAGCTGTCTTTGGCATAGATCCCAGAACTGTACCAACAGATGAACACGATTATTATATAAAAGGAGCATCTATTTGCACCCAGGTCTGAAAAGTCACATGACCTCGCGGACCCCTTTTTTACAGTAAAATTTCAATAATGTCTTTTATGCACACACAACAAGTCCCGACGTAAGTCAGTTATTGAATGCATAAGTTTATAAAGTCAAGTGAAAACGCTACAACATTTTTATAGAGAGAAGGTCTGGGTGGATGGATGGATGCAACAAAGGGCTTTTCTCCCAGGAAACTGTGGTATGTGTCCAATGTGAAAACAAAAGGTCATTGTTGACTTATTTTTCACACTTAGGTGACTTGTTTCCTTTTTCTAACTTAAAGTAAACCCTTTCACAACATTAACCATGTTTTGGAAAGACTTTTTGTTAATGTGGCCTTGGATGCAAATGGCATCGCTGGCTATGACCACCTAGATACTTGTCTCCATCATTCTTTATACGCTGTAGTGTATGTGTGGAAATAGTCACACTGAATATTCATCCTAGGTACAAGTAGTATTGCTGGTTACTGACAACTGGGTGCTAATAGCATGTTCCTTTTAAAAACCTCATTTAATCATTCCTCATGCACAGTTTGCTACTTTAATGGGCTGTTTTTTTTTTTTTTGTTAATAATTCCCGGACCCATGAAAACAGAAAGTGTGAGATTTTTTTTGGTAAACTAGAGGAAACTGCCAAAACAACAAGGTGAGAAAGCCAATGACTGTTACCAAATGGGAAGATTGGTTTGCACGGTAATTATTCATTTTTTGAGGTAATTAGCCAAGTTTGTTTTTTTTTATATTCAAATTGTTTTATTCTGTCTTTTTAAATGCAAAAATAGTTTGTGTCCCGCAGCTCTCCTGTTCCCGCTTCTTCTTTTACTGGGGACGTGATCCCCAAGGGCCCAGAAACTGCAAACAGACACTAGTCTGTTAAGTAGAGATTGCTCCCAGTGTCAGTTAATTTGATATTCCAAGCTGATGTGCTCACAGCATAAGGTTGTGTTCATACCAATTAGCATTACATTAAAAATATGCAACCCTTTAATTCATTTCAATGATGCAGCAGCTCTGAGCCCACTGAAAAATGTTGGATCATTCAGGTAGAAAAGGGGAACCTCTGTCTTTGTTTGTCTTAATAAAATGTCTCTGACTAGTCAAGTGCTTTAACCTGGTAGATGACACATTTCTGTTATTATTATAAGATAAAATGTTAGGAGTTTGGAAAAACTGTTGGGAGTGGTAGCCTGGGGGAGAAGAAGATGGTTCATCACTGAGATGACCCCACCTCCACCAGGTTGCTCCCTGGGTGCCTTCTGGGTTCCCCCTGCTCCATGTTGTGCTGTGTGTACTACATACTCCATGTGTGACGGGTTGAATGCAGAGACTGAATCTCACTGCATGTATGTGTATGTGACAAATGAAGCTCTTTCTCTTTAACTTCCCATGGACCCGCTGTGCTGATCCCTGAAACTGTTTCCATGTCAGTGAAGTCAAATGCCACTATTTTGCCAATGCTCTTGAACTAAGCAAGGAATCCAAAAAAACAGAAATCACCAGGAAACACAAATGCTGTGGGACACTCGGAGCAGGGAGATACAGAGCCGGGACGCACGCAGCTATGAGGGACAGCACAACAATAAACAAGGGGAGGCGGAGAAAATATATACATGGCAAACAAGGGGAGAGATAACAGGTGGGGCACACAGCTGGAGACAATGGACATAATGAGACGGGGGAAGTTAAGCTCAAGACACAGAGGACAACTGTTAACAAAATAAAATAGGAAGTGTGGCACAACAGAACAGGGGGGAATAGAATGAACTTGACCCAGAGGAAGATATGAGCACCAGACAGGCGGACACAGAAAGACTGAAATGAGACTGAAGGAGGAACAGAAACACAAAGGGAACTAACTGAAGGATAACCGATGTATATAAAAAATAAAGACCAGAAAATAAACCATACTGAACCAATAGCAAACATGAGATTAACAAGACTTGTAAACACAAGGTGACAACAACAGCAATAACTAAATAACCAGGCAACTAAATACTGGCAACCCAGTGATAACACAAAATGAAGGTCTTCAAATACTAAGCAAAAAACAAACAGGTTGCTGGAATGGTAATAAAAAAATAACTCAACAAAAATAGAATACTACATTACAAGAGGGACTAAATAAAGAACAGAACTAGAACATAAATCACGTCACAAAAAAACAAAAGGAGTAATGAACTAACAGAAAACTGAAAACCTTCAGGACCCACGGACCGTCACAATATTACAGTTTGACAGGCATAAAATAACACTTCCATCAACAAGGTGATACCCAAAGAAGTGCTAGCTGAAAATTTGACATATCTCAGCATCTTGTGTAATCTGCCCTAATCTGCCCTAGTTGACTTCAGAGTTTGTTATAATAGTACAAACTTTCATTTTGTCTTAAATGATGTATTTCCATGAATGAACATCACATGTTTCAATAAACCACTGCACCTATTCCCCATTTTTCTAGTAAAATATAAAGAAATGAGGGCTGGCTTAAGACTTTTGCACAGTAGTTTAGTTTGTTATTGTCATATACAGGTAACAAATACACAGTCACGTCAGCAAGAATTTCCAAACAAAAGTAAGCATCATTAAAAATAATTATGAATTTATTTGTATTTGTTTGTTTTTTCTTACAGTTAGAGAAAACAGGCAGCAATAAGAGCACCTACTGCAGAGTTTGTTTGTTTTTTTCTTATTTGAAATGAACCTGGGCCCATGGCGTGACAGATGAGGAGGTGGATAAACCGGTGTTTAGGTGTGTGGTTAACCTCCCATGCGACTGAAGTGGCAGAGAGCCAGAACAAGCGTTAGCTGCTGCAGAAAAACAGGAGACAGCTACAAAAGCAACTTCGGCAGCCAAACGAGATCCAACAGCTATTGTGTGTCTCTGTGTGTTCTTCAGATAACCAAAGCAGGGAGGGCCACATCCCACATCCCATTAGACCTGCATTTTCCCAGTGGCTAGACATTCCAGAGCAGGCAGAGACAGATATATAACCAATAATTCTGATACCAAGCAGCACACATATACATGCTGACCGGTGAAATTCTTTCCCTGGTCAGCTTGATACTCTGCTGCTACCCTCTTCTCCGGAGACCTAAATCAATTTCTACCAAGGCCCCACTGCCAGGTGCCATGGGGATCTGGGAGTGTTTAGGCTTGTGCTCAGCTAATTTTGGCACCAAGAGGCCCCCTTAGTCAATAATCTACCTTGTGCAGGAGCTGAGAAGATTGCTTCAATGTTTTTTTGTTTTTTTCCGACTGCTCTCTCACTGCTGTGGAGGATACCAAGCTTTCTCGTTCATCCCGGTTTCATCTGAAGTGTAATTTCTTTGTGATTTTTAGGATTAAGCTGTCATTCAATCACCGCGCTTCGGTGTAGACATTTCGGTAGAAAACTGATCATTGTCTTACCACGCTACGGCTACAAGAGACAGTCATTCTCTTATGCCAAAAATCAGTAATAACACCAGAGCTTATGCAGATCTTCAGAGCTGTTTGACAGAAATTTCCACAAGCTATTCATGCAGTTGTAAAGACACACAGGGGGAGGCTGGGCTGAGCGTGGAAAACAGGGCATCACGCTCCACGCTCCTGTCTTCTCAGATCATCTGTGAAGCAAATGGCCTGTCACCATACTAGCTGCATCAGTGTGAGCATATTTAACTGTCTCCGCTGTCAACAGACTGTAAAATGGAAAGAGCTGATAACGCTGGGATTCTAACAGGTATAAAGAGATGCCTGTGGGGATGCTAGACGCTTATCTGTTCCCCACAAGGCTCCAGTCGGAAAGCCCGGGACGCTCGGTACTGTAATGTGATTTCAGCAACACTTGTGTTTGATTGCCTCATCAGATTTGTTGGCCTTGGAACTAATGAGCTGCACACGCCAAGCATACGACGCTGATAGTTGTTGGAAATATTGTGATGATGATCAGAGTCAGCATGTGTCAGCTGGAGCCTGCATGTTGGAGGCGTGGATATCAAGAGGGAAATTTGTCATCATTTACCTTTATGTGCTTGTGTGCCATTAAAATAGATTATTATCGAAGTTATATGCACTGTTCATAATTCGTGTATGCTGGGGAAAAAAATATGTCCCCAGCAAAATCCAGCCCTACCTGAAGCCATCCCCTCACAGTTACTCCTGCCGGTTGTAAGCTGAACCAATGCTGGCCTTTGATGCAGGCTGCTGTGCACCTGAATGATAAAAGCTTTGCTCAAGGGCATCTTACCGACAGCTGCAGAGAGGGGGAAAAGGGTATTCAGACCGCCTGCTTTCTATTTTCTCTTTCTAAGGGGTCATCCTGTCATTTTTCTATTATACGATATAACAATGTCTGCTGCTTCTATTCTTCCCGTATCTTTTGTTTCCTAACTGGACAAGCCTCTGTCTGTATCCTCTCTTGTTCCAGTCTCTAGCTGATTGATGGGCTAAGTAATGGCCCTCCACACTGGCACTTTTATTTGCAGAATTTACAGGCAAGCAGCACCTGCTTCAGGCAGATGGTTCTATCATCTCCTACAGTAGCCAGATGAGTTCATGTTTCACAAGGTACATATAGCCGCCATTTTAATCAGAACCCGGGCTAGCTTTTGGTCGGGCCCACCACTTGTTTCAATGTTTACGCCTCTGCTTGTGTTGGTACTCACATGAGCGCTGTGCATAATCTTAGGAACACGAGCAGAATTTATGGACTACATATGTCCCCATTTCTGTGCCGAGTTATTAGCCATGTAAATCCAAGATTATGACATAATCATGTCATTTCAGGCCGTCTGTTCCCTAAACTAGTTCCAGCAGAAGCAGTGGATGGTCCTCGGGTCTGCAGAGCAAAGCAAACAGTAGCAAGAGATTACTTACATGTAATACCTAATCAAATAAAGGGTCTTCAGTGGGGATTACGCAGCCTTGCATCATCTTTGCTGGATGAAGTCCAACACTTGTTCTTCACTAATTTTTTGGCTGCTTATTTCAAAAATAATATCCCTTTTGCTCTATGTTTTTTCAAAGCTGTAAACATGATCTAGATGTTTTTTGCTGTATCTGTGGATGCTTCACTACATCCAAACAGAGACAAAACAGAATAGATTTGGTGAAAATGGCATTCTTTGCTTACTTTGGTATGAAATTGGGCGACCAAGACAAGCCACGGGCACCTCATTTAGCTTGCCGGGCATGTGTGGAAAACCTCTGAAGGTGGACTAAGGGAAAGAGAAAAGGCTTCAGCTTTGGTGTTCCTGTTGTATGGAGGCAGCCACAGAATCACTTTGATGACTGCTACTTCTGTTTAATCGATATTTCTGGATACAGTTCCAAAACCAAATCCTCTATCACCTGCCATCTGCAATGTGACCTGCACCACATTCGGATTAAATGCCACCTCCCATTTTTACTGACTTAGCTGATGAGAACGAAGAGTCTGATGATGTTTTGTCTCCATATGCACAACATTTTAGTGATGAGGACTTTAAAGAGCCATCTTCTAGGAGCTCATCTCTTCCCCAGTTATTCACTCAGCCAGAGTTTGGATTTGCCAAAGGAAGCGGCTGAGCTGGTGGTCCCAGGAACCAAATTTTCTTTTAATAGGCATCCCGAAAAGGCTCTCATTCCATTCTTTGAAATGGATGATGACTTTCTCTAGTGCATTGATGTTGAAGTTCTTTTTGGTGTAATGTGTTGTCAGCATGATGCAGATGACTGGAGGCTGTACATTGACAGCTCAAAAGCCAGCCTAAAAGGGGTCCTGCTGCATGATGGCAATTACTTTTGGTCATTCTGTCCAGTTAAAAGAAACCTCTGAAAATTAGACAAATTCTGTTGGAGAAGCTGAACTACAATGATCGCAAATGATCTTATGTGAAAAATTTTGACATTTTGGACAAAACTGTACGTGATTGAATGGTTTTATTGGTACTTTTAAACTCAGCATCATTAAACTAGGTAATATTGGCTATTTTCTGAAAAACCAAGGCAATTTTATTTTCTGATGTAGGGTGGTGTTATGATTCAATCCTGAAGCAGCTTGATGCCTTAATCTTTCCAATTAAAATAATTAGTGTGTTTTTTTTTCTCTAAATTCAAGCTGATTTTGAAGCTAGTCACTGTGGATGTCGCCTCTATTTTTGGTTTATCACATTCTACTTTTCTTAGTTAGGTGTCCATCTACACCTAGTTAAAAATAATTTAAAATGTTCACTCTGTAAAAGTTTACTTTCCAGGGAAGTCTGCATTGTGGGCTCTCAGTCTATTAAAAAAGAAGGAAAAACATAACTGTGAGCAAACTCACCTGTGTGCTAGAGGCTGAGTCCTCATGCATAGCGATGCCAAGTAAATGGTACCCAAGGGCAATATGGTGTTTTCACAAGCAATCTTGAGACTTGAGACTGCTGAAACTGTTGCAGCTTCATCTGATTGGATTAATTTTAAAATACATAAAGCTGCTGAAGGTCAACAAGAGGCAAGTGCACTTAAAACTGTCTCTTTATAGATCTCAGGTGTGAATGCGACAAATCATGAAAACTGCTCTTTCTCAAGCAATAAAAGTAAACATTAACAAGTATACTGGATTGTGACATGATCGTTACTTTCCTGGTTAAATGGAGTAAAATACGCTCCTCATAATCAGTTTATATGACATCTCTCTCTTTCTCTCTCTGCTGCTAGCTATTGGCGAGCCAGTAAAGCTGGAGTGGTACAACCCCCAGGGCGAGCGCATCGTGGCCTCTAGGCGAATGGCGCTCCACACAGAAGGGTCCCGCTCCAAACTCATTATTTATAATGCCATCATCGAAGACGCGGGTATCTACCGCTGCCAGGCCAGCGACGCCAGCGGTCACACCGAGGAGGCCTCAGTTGTGCTGGAGATCTACCGTAAGCTTGATAACACACACGCGCACTTTGACACATTTACCTGCAGATGCTCCGTGTTTGCTTCCTGAGGAGACTGGAACATGAGGACACGAAGAGAATAAACATCTCACATTAGCTTTTGATCACCAGGACAACCAGCTGATTCATATTCCTTCCCACGCTACAGCTGCAAGCTGTGTTAGCTCTCTGTGTGTGCACATACATTTTAGGTTTATGCTTACCTTTGACTGTGTGTGTGAGTGCGTGAGTTACACTCATTCTTGTGATTAAAGTATAATGACGGCTAGTAATGCCATGGGACTTGGATCCTGTCAGGAATAATGAGGGATGGGGCACCGAGGCTAACCGGCCTTGCTGACCAATCACTATTTCCTGGGTAAAACTTAATGTTTTCCTCAGGAAACGGTGTTGATGGTTACAGTTATTTTTTTTTCACTGATTCCATTCTAGCAGTAATCAGGAAATCTGCATCTTTAAAGTGTTGTTCAGCAAGACATCCAGCTGAAACCTCACTAGCTCAATACTGTGATTTAATTTAGACAACACTGGAAATAAAAGGAGAACAACATGTAAGCTGCTGTTGGCAACACTAAGATCATCTTCTGGAGCAGGGAGCTTTTAGGGAAAATTACAATGTAGATCTAAATAACACAAACACATGTTTTAGGCTAATTCAAGTGCAAAAAAAGAAAAAAAGCAAGATAACACAGTTTGGCAGGCATAAAATAGTATTTTTTGCACCAACAGGGTGATTCTCAAAGCTGAGAACTTGGCATATCTCAGCATGGGGTGCAGTGTGTTCTTATACAAGTTAATGAAACTGGACAAGAGGAGGACAAAAGAAGAAATGGCAGGCCTAACAAACTATCTACAGCAGAAGAACAGTGTCTGAAAGTCATGTCCTTAAGAAATAGGTAAAAGGTGCAGCAAAGACCTGACACAGGACCTGAGAGATGCATCTGGGTCTTCAGTTGATCCATTTACTGTTCATTAAAGTCTCACCAGAAATGGTCTCAGTGGTGTAAATCTGAAATAAATCGATCTGTACAAACAGGTTGTCTTTGTGAGGTTTTAACTGGCCTTTGCAAAGGGGTCAAACAACAATACAGAGTGCAGCTGCAGTCTGCATGGTATTTGACAAAGAATAATAACAAGCATAGAATCGTTTATAGGGACCAGTTATCTATCCGCCATGGTCACAGAATACAATCAGAACATTCTGTGCAAAGGAGAACTCGTGCAGATGAGTATATCTTGTAATAGATGTATATATAAGGACAAAACATGGTACTATTGAGCCTTCCATTCAGTCAGGACAGCTTAACACAGAGAAGAGCAGAATCTTAAAATTTCCATCACAGTGGAAAGTTGGCTGTCAAGAAGCCATTCTTTATGAAAGGAAGCAGAGGGAGAAACGGCTGAGGTATGTCACATTACACAAGTACTGCACTGAAAATCAGTGGCGACTGGTCTTATGGTGCGATGAATCAAAATGTGAAGATTATGGTTCGAATCATTGTCAATAAGTACAAAGGAGGTAAGCAGAGAGGAGAAGAGCGAGTGTGTGTCTACAGTCATCTGTAAAACATGGTGAAAGAGCTTTGAGTGTCCTTCAAGAAGCCTGGAGAACTGTTCCTGAAGACTACTTGAAGAAATGACAAGAAAGCTTCCTCAGAGAGTTCAGACTGTGCTGAAGAATGAAGGTGGTGATACCATGTTGTATCTTTGCATATGTTTCTATAAATCGCTGCACCCATTTCCCATCTTCCTACCAAAATATAAAGAAATGAGGGGTGGCTGAAAACTTTTGCACATTATTGCATTAAATTATAATACTTTCTAGCCAACAATACAGAAATGGGCCAGTTTAAAAACATGTTTGTATTTTTACGTGTACCTAGTTTTGCTAGGCTGCTAGGTCAGCCTTTACCAAATTCAAGTCACTACTCTGGTTTGTGGGCTTCGTGCCTTTTGGAGCATTTTTAATTCCATTCTGTGAAAAATAATTTGGATTTCTGTGATGGAACTCCGTCTGTTCACAGGTGATAGGACAAAGATTATGATGCAACAGCTACAAACAGAAAAGATTACATAAGAACCAAGTGAACTCTGAGGTGTGAGTAACCCACATATACTGTACATCTTTGATCAGGAATCTACAGAAAGTTTAATTGGAGAAAACGTCCAAGTACATGGATTTGATTCCAGAACTTGAATA
Organism: Australoheros facetus; assembly: GCA_030220045.1. Taxonomy (NCBI): domain Eukaryota; kingdom Metazoa; phylum Chordata; class Actinopteri; order Cichliformes; family Cichlidae; genus Australoheros; species Australoheros facetus. The sequence goes on from JASGAU010371503.1 coordinate 13,916, forward strand.
CACACACAATTATGTGTACACACAGTCTGGAGATCATCACCTGCTGTGTGCCTGCCTTTTCATCCTCTCCCAGCGAACCATTAGTGGAGACATCACAGCTTCAATCACACCTGCCACCACTCAGCCTTTGCCTCATTCAACACATAACCAATTCCCTAAAACCATTGTTTCCATGGTAACCAGACATCACTCACTCGGGCCCTCGGTGTAGATTTCACGAGCAGCATGTGGATGTAAACCACCCAAAAAAAGTCCAGCCAGGTGTTCTGCCAGCACACAGTCGGAACAGACGAGGAATCCTCATTTGGTGCACGGGCCCGCGTGCGAAAACATGTTCTACATGAAATTCGTGACCTGTGGGAGACAGAGTGTTCACATCTTCTCAGTAGTTGCTGACTTCTGTACGATGGCTAGATATAATCATGCAGCGTGGATTATCAGATCAGCTTTGAGTTAAAAACTGGTGCCACACTTTGATGAAGTTCATTGAAATACAAATTAGTAGCCAGCAATGAGTTTGTTGCAATGATCAGTCTACTACTAATTACAAGACTTGCTATGAAATTTAGCTATTTGGAGTCCTCGACAGAATGAAATGTTAAGTAACTAATTTGCTTTTCATTTATAGGTCAAAATGTTTGTTTCTTCAGTGCTTCTGTTTATGACCAGATACACTATACTGCCAAAAGTATTTACTAACCAGGGTTATAATAGTTTTGGATTTTACATTATCGTTTAGTTTTAGTTAGTTTTTACTTTTTTTTTCTTTAAATCAGTTAGTTTTAATTAGTTTTTAGAGCGGTTTTGCTCGTTTTTATTAGTTTTTATTTTTGGTTTATTGCTTAGTTTTAGTTTTGTTTTGTTAGTTTCAGTATTAGTTTTAGCTTTTCATACTTTGTCAGGTGCAAGATTCAAATTAAAAGAGTGACTATTGTGTAATAAAAACCAAAGATACGGTTTAAAGAATTTTAACTGTTCACAAGACAGCAGCACTACATGCTAAGTGTGTGTAATATTAAGGACACACATGAACATCAACAGGGAGAAACAAAGAAAAACATGAACTCCCAAACTCAATAAATTCTACAATAAACTCCCAATAAAGTTCAGCGTCAGTGCAGCAGATTAACAACAGCTTCTGTTTTGGAGCTAGCTTGGTTAGATGCTCGATATGTGGCCGACGTCATGTCGCTCTTCTGCTTGTGTAGCTGGATTGTGTGTGTTCATTACCTTACGGTCGTGTGGTGGTGTTTTATATGCGGTAGAGGTGGGCGGATCGATCCTAATATCGATAATATCGATACCAACGCTGGTATTGATATTGAGCAATACTCGTGTAAAAAGATCGATACTCAAGCT
>JASGAU010371506.1:0-11042 GCA_030220045.1 Australoheros facetus
ACACACACACACACACACACACACACACACACACACACACACAAACTTTGAAAGGTCTAAAGCTCCTAGTTAGCCATAACATTAGCTGGCTCGCCTGGCTGTAATTACAGACGCTCCCAGAAAAGACAAAAAGGAGGAAGCTGGAAAGAAGCGTGGCCTTTCAGCCCCGTGTGTGGTTACACCTGTGTTGTGAGCGTGGGTGCGCATCGCGCGCGTGTGTGACGGAGATCAAGCGAGGATTAAACGGGAGCAAAGAAGCCTGGTCATCCTTTGAGCCGCTGCACTAAAAGTCACCCACCACCCACTCTCTCTCATTTTCTCTTTTCCTCTCTCTGATTGCCATCATCTTTTTTTTTTCTCCCTTACTTACTCCCCATCTCTCTCGCCCTCCCTCCCTTTCTCGCGTCTCTTTTGCTGCTCCTCTTTTTCTGCGTAATTGCTGCTGCATTTGCTCTCACAGTTGTGTCTAACATCGCAGGAATCTGATTTTTGTCACAGATCAAAAGCAAAGAGAAAAAAAAAAAACATTGGAAGAACTGGGTAAGTGAAACAAAACAAACTGACAAAGAAAAGAAAGAAAAGAAAAGGGATAATTTGCGTCATCTCAAATGCGCAGCGACCTTGTCTTAAGCACAAAAGTTAAGATAGCTGATTTGATTTGTGTCTGAAAGCAAGGAAAAAAATAAATAAATGGAGAAGTTTTTTTTTTTTTTTTTTANGCCTAATTAGCTTCTTTTTCCAGGCAGCTCTCAGAGGAGATTTTAATTATGATTTGGCATCGGCCTGCGTTTATGGGATAAAATGGACGTTGTTGATCAAGGCTCAGATGGAAGGAGGTAGAGATGGAGGGAGATTCAAGCAAAATGAGGGAGAGAGATTCCGGAGCTGGTCAAAACACGCCGTCCTCGGCTACTTGCTGACAAGCCACGCACGCCAGGACCCCACGCTGAGAGCAGGGCCGTCTTGTTTCCCTCAGAATTTGCACTAAAAAAATTTAAAAGCCACAACATCTTTATAGAAATATCGGCTTTGCTTATTTTACTATTGTCAGTTGATGCAGTGATTCAGCTTCTGGCAGCAGATGAAAGCCTTTTCATCTGCACGTCTGATTTTTTTTTTTTTTTTTTTGTGCTTTCTGTTTCTAGTGTGTTGGAAATAAATTAGAGATAAACAAATAGTGAGCTGCTCTGTAGTCAGCGGCATTAAGCTGGAATCAAAGTTATGCAGACATATATGGGAAAATCCCTGCATCGACCCAGAGAAGGAATTCATGGTAGGAAAGAGATGACAGCATGCACATCTCCCAAAGGTGAGCAGCAACAAAAAAACTATATTTTAGTCAACATTTCTCCTGAACAGTGGGACTCTCTTGTGTTTAAAGGTGGCTTCCTGGTGGGGCTCATTAATTTTGTATAATTTTATATTAACAGCATCTGTGTGAAATGTGAAAAGTTCCTTGTAATTGCCTCATATCAGACAGAACTGTCAACTTGTTGCGCAGCTGCCTTTAACAAAGCCATTTTTTCCCCTTTGAGGAATGGATATGTAATCTTTCACTAGAAACCATGATATGTATATGAGTCTAAAGTGCAGTAATACTTAGCCATACCAGCAGGGGTTTTACAGTGGAGCGGGACAAAGTAAAAAGAAACTGCATCACTGGTTGGTATTGGGAATTCTTGCTGCTAGAGTCCACATTGTTATTACTCCTTCTTGGGTCTGCTGCCCAGCTTGACATCTGTGTTAGTCCCACCCATGGCAGTTATTGGCTAATTAACAGTCTGGCACTCACTGGACAGTTTTTCAACTCAGAAACTGCTGTTTCCTGTAACACTGCCAGACAAATCAAGCAACTCGATGGAATGGCAAAACCCAGGCATTTGTCAAAATGCAAAAAAAATAAAAATAAAAAAGTGAAAAAAGCTGCATTCTAACGCCGGATCGAGCACGAACCCTAGATGAAAGAAAAATAAATAAATAAAACAAACAAAAACAGCGGGTATAAGAACAGATTGATCCACACACCAAACAGCTCCCATTAGGAATCCATTAGTTGTGCAGGTTCGTCCTTCTGACTGACAGAGACGTGCATTTAAATGCGTACAATCCATATAAGCAAAACACACTGTGAACTGCCATCAGTCACATTTAAAATACATATCAACTGATTACGTCCCAGTTATATAACATTCAGGGAACTTTTTTGCACATTTTCTATCTCATTTCAGTGTCATATTCTTCACTGCTTTTTTTTTTCATAAAGCTATGATGCTACTTCTGTCACTCTCTAAACCAACAGATAGATAAAAAGACACATTTCTAACATGCACTATATACATGCCAGCGTACCCAGCTTGAATCTTCAGTGGAGTGCAAAGCTGTTGAAGTTGTGTGATTTACATAAAATGTATTTTAAAAGACGGGAAAAAAATCTTTTTGCATACCATGTATATGATGTATGACTGGGAAACATTAATTCATATGCTATTCATATGTCAATATTTGGTGTGACCACCTTTATTCTAAAGCACAGCCTGAACTCTCTCAGACAGCTGTCTTGTCATTTCTTTAAGTAGTCTTCAGGAACAGTTCTCCAGGCTTCCTGAAGGACAATCAAAGCTCTTCTTTGGATGTTTCTGCCTTTTGTTCTGTTCTGTGTCAGGATGATCCCACACTGCTCCAATAATGTTGAGGTCCGGCCTCTGCAGAGGCCAATCCATGACCTTAGTGTTTTTCTATCCAGGAATGCTTTCACTGCATTGGCAGTGTGTTTGGGATCACTGTCATGCTGAAAAATGAAGTCATTGCCAATCAGGCGCTTTCCAGATGGTACTGCATGGTGGATCAAATTCTGACTGTACTTTTCTGTTTTCATAATTCCATCAATTTTCAGAAGATCCTCGACACCACGGTCTGAAATGAAGCTCCAACCATGACAGACATCTGTTTCACAGATGACTATCTCTGTACCTCTCTCCTGACATACATAGTGATGATAATCTGAACCAAAAATTTTTATTTTGAATTTATTACTCCATAAGACCTGTTGTCATTTTTAAACCCGACACTTCTTCTTTTGTCCTTCACTTGTCCAGTTTCCTCAGATTTTTAAGAACACGCTGCACACCACGTTGAGATATTCCAGGTTTTTGACTAATAGCTCTTAAGGAATCACCTTTTTTGTGCAAAAAATGCTATTTTTTTGCCTGTCAAACTGTGTTATGTTTGGCATTTTTGTTAAATTCAATTAAAAGGGAACAACTGATGTGTTTTTGTGACCAGCTGCTAGTAACAAAGTGCCTAAAGATACAATATAAAATGAGTTCTTTGCCAAGTTTTCAGTTATGTGCAGACACAACACCGATGCATCCCTTGAGTTAGGTGCATTTCTTTCATTTTTGAATGATTCATAGGTCAGTGTCAAGTGGCTTAGCAAACAAAAAAGAAAACATTCCTCTGAAAATGGTCAGGTACAATAACTGGACTGAAAATGAGTCAAAAAGCAGCCGGTGTCCAAAGAAAGACTTTGAAATACCTTCAGAATTCCTGGAGAACTATTGCTGAAGACCAGACCAGTGAAAACAAAACACCCAAAGATACGAAAGGAGGGGTGGCTCAAGACTTTTGCACAGTACTATTAACAACTACACTTTTTCTTTATTGGTTTCATCTCAGCACTGTTGTTAACGTAGATGACGAGGCTTTAACTCTGAAGATGTTGTATTACTGTTTGCCATTTTTACATGAAAGTAGGTGTGGTTTATTACATATTTATTACATATTTCTTTTCAAGGTAAATACATAATCATGTACTGTGTACACACTGTACCTCTAAGGCTATAATTTGTTTACAGCATTGTTTCCTGCTGTGAGTCTACCTTTCTGAGATTCATCAAAAGGCTGGAGGTGACACACGAAATTATCGTTAATGTTAATAACATGTGACTCTTACTCAGAACTGTAGGGGAAATAAATACAAAAAAATGCCACTGTGCACTCTGATTTTATTTATTTTTTTGTTCTGTGCTTTATTGTCAGCTGAAGAGGTGTAAACTGTGACAAAGACATCAAGAAAATGTAAACTACAGCTGAAGCTTGCTCCCCATTTTCAACAACCAAAGCACAATTCTTCAACTCTTTAATCTCATGCTGATTTTTCATTTAGAAACAGTCCATCTCCACAAGTAGAAAAAAATTCTGTGGCTAACTGCTTGTCAAGATGTGAATGACTCAGATAGTTTTAGGATGAGCAGTGCACTCTGGAACCAGCAGTATCACATCAAACCCCGTAAGACCCTAAGAGTTAGCAAAAAGGATGTACGCACATAGGCATGGACATACAGCAACTGGAGCACAAGAGTATCATCTGTGTAATCGCATCCTTGTCCTCAGTGTGGCGAGAAGGAACCTGATACCCATCGCCCTGCAAAACTCCCCAGTCATCACTAATATGGGCAGGAATATCAGCATTTAATATGCACAAGGGGATCGGAAAGGTCACAGCGGGGGCCGAGGGTGAAGAAATGCTGCAAAAATTCTTGCAGACAAACAAAAATGATGCTTGAGCGTGCATCTACTATGCATTTTCCTTTATGGTGCAAATTACCTTCCTGACCCCAAATCTTTCACCAGTGGATGTCACGGCAGGACAACCCAAAGACTTTCATTCATTACTGTCATTTTGAAAAAAACACAACTGTAAGCATGCAAATGGTCACCCGGCAACAACTGTCACTATTTGAGNAGAGCTGGTGTCCCATATGTATCATCTGCCCCAGTCTGATGATCATTGTCTGAGATATTACCAACAGTGATGCACGTAATTAAAGCTGTGTCTGCAGAGACTCACCTTCAGATAGCCAATTACTTTTATATTAATGTGTGTTTTGTATTACTATTTAATTTGAGTGTTAAAGTATTCAGGCAATTTATTATTTCAATAGAAAAAAAAACTGCTTTAAATTAGCCACAGCAGCCAGTGGTCTTTCAAGTAACATACAAGGCCAACACTGCCGATAGAGATGATTCGTCAAGTTTCAAGGGAGCTGACCTTCAGCATTGAACGGTATTGATTAGATAGAAGCAAGCGCGCGCACTCACACACGCTCACATGCTCGGCACGCTGAGGTTCCGATATGCATGCACAGGCATGCGCTCACATTTATGCAGAAAAATGCATGCCAATTTTAGACAAAGTAACGAAACCCCACGCAAGTGCACACATACATATATACATTACACAGCATATATACACATATGTATATATACATTACACAGCATATATATACACACATGCATATATACATTACTCAGCATACAGTACCAGTCAAAAGTTGAGTGTGCCCAAACGTTTGACTGGTACTGTATATACACACATGCATATACACATGCACATTTACATTACACCGCCAGTGAGACCTGAAAACAGAGAAATGGTACTCAGCATGGAACCAAGATGAGCAAAGCAATCATTTAAGTTGTGCGGGAGGATTATTCAAAAATTATATATAAATAGATATATATCTACAAAATAATAATAATAAACTTTATCGTTTGATTCCTGTACCTCAACCAGTGCACGGTAAACACAAGAACACAAGGGTCCAATGCTGCCACCTACACGCGTCATGGAGTAGTGCGTCTGACGACCCGCTGTAACGCATTTGCGCCGCCAGGTGACGCGCTCCTGTCACCAAGTCTCTCTCTCTCTCTCTCGCTCTCTCTCTCTCTCTCTCTCTTCTTTACCCTGGGATGCCGGAGTCTAACTGCAGCTCTCCTCTCATTCATGCTGAGCGCTGCTCTCCCGTTCGCACGGAATTGCAGAGCTGAGCTTTTGGAACCGGTGCTGCTGTTGCTGTCTGACCAGTCCCGGCGGGAATGGAAACGTCTTCTGCTGCGAGTCTGATATCCTATATATATATATATATATATATTATATATTAAAAACATGCCATGCAGCACGAATGCAGAGGACGGTTTGATCAGTAAGTACAGCCAAACTTTTTGTGGTTGTTAGTCATCTCTCAACTCGTCTTGGAGCTCTCGCTTTTTTTTTTTCTTCTTTTCCGAAGTGTTGGTGACATTCCCTCTCAGACCCTTCCTCTTCTTGTCGTCCTTCATACCCTTCGCCGATGCTTCTTTCCCTTGTTCGCCAAGAGCACACATGGACCACTGTGTGCTGCGGGGAAAATCAGGTTTTGTGTTTATTTTCTCTTTTTTTTGCGCTTAGGAGCATCGCATGGCTTACGTTGCGCACACAGGGCGAAGCAGCCAAACGCACGCTGAGGTTACACATGGACTATCGCCGAAACTGACTGAACGTCTATTTTTTTTTCTTGTCTTTGGTGGAATTGCTCAAGTTGTTGAAGGTGAAGGATTGCTTTACTTCAGTGTCAAGGAGCTGCGGATATTTGGATGCAAAGTGGCAGCATGAATAGGCAGTTAGTGCAAGCTCCGCGGCGGTGTTTTATGTCCAACATGTCAGAGCTTTAAAGGTTTTTGTGGCGCATGTGAGGACGGCAGGAGTCTGATAGGAACGTTGTCGCAATATAATAGTGGTGCTATTAGAAGAGGGATCAGTCACTAAAACCTCTGCTGAGCACATCGGGCTCACCACAGGCACACCAGAAAATTACTGGACTTTTCTCTCTCTCTCTCTTTTTTTTTTGCGTGCGTGTTGTGATTTATTGTGATGATTCTTTGCTGAAAACTTGTGATGTCGCTCAACACATGAAATGAACTTGGAAACGCACTTTGCGTTCACCGTGAGAGTGCGCACACATGACTGCATATATGCAAGGTCCTGTGCAGTGACACCGCAACAGTGCGGGCTTGTTCTTGTGTGCATCTGTGCGTCCGTTTAGGTGCAAAATGTAAATGTTTGACCTATGAGTCTGAGAGCCTGTGGGTGTTGTTTGCTTCCGTTGCTGTGTTTGTGTGTGAGAGAGAGATATGAGTGCATTTGCAGATTTGTGTTCATGTGTGTTTGTCCCATACCCGCCCACATATAAAAATATATACAGGCGCGCGCACACGCCCATAGCATCATCATTTTGGAGTCACGTCAACGTGCTCTGACAGTTTCGTGTCACCTTATGAATTTTTGACTTGAAATGCGTAGGTGAGGCAGACAGGCTGATTTTGAGAGACTACGGGCATCAAGCCACCAGTTTGGCTGCCAAGCACACAGAAAAGGAGAAAAAAATATCTCTCTAGGCTTTGTGTGTGTGTGTGTGCGTGTGTGTGTGTGAGAGAGAGAGAGAGAGAGAGAGAGAGAGAGAGAGAGAGAGAGAGAGAGAGAGATATTCCGTCCTCATCTCTTTCTCTGCCTCTCTACTTATCTCTCTCAAGGGTAAACTTGTGAGGATGAGTGTGTGTGAGTGTGATGATGTGGGAGCTATGTAGAGAGATGCAAAGAGATGAAGNCTCCCCCTCTCTTAAGTGTGCGTTTGCTGTGTGTCATCTTGCGCCTGTGCTGGGACCCGTTGATAAAGCAGAATCCCTGAGCATCACCTCCACTTTGGGGTCGAGGCGTGACATCCAAAGTGACTGCATGCATGGGTGTACTGACATAATGACTGGGGAACATATTAGTTCCCAGTACAGCCGAATATACACAGTGTTTTTCAAAGGTTTTAGACCAAAATGAGTCACAATCAGACTCCGGCGACAGCGGCGCTGTATGTGCTTTGAGCTGCTTGTAACCTAATTACCTAGTTTATTCTTGGAGTCCTTTATTATTAATTTGTTCTAAGAGGATATGATATTTTCTCTCTGCTCTCTATGTATCCTGTTCCTACATACTATAGACACTGTTTGTGAGCAGTGTTTTAGTCACATTGAAGGGGACTTCTAGGATTTCATGTGACTGTAACCTCTTTGGTGTTCAGTTACATGTTTAAAGCAATTGTGTACTTAGTTGGATTTTTTTTTAAACTTGTCAAAAGGTGGGGCTACATTTAATTAAGATGAGACTGATACTGTGTTAGTGGTTGATGTGTCACACATGCCTGTAAATAGGTACTTTGCTGGGATTTAACCTGTTTTATACCCATTATATACCAAAGCTTTGTTCTCATTTTTGAAATTGCAGTATCCTTTTCAGGTTAATTAATTGTAATTAATCAAAGCAATTAACTCAATTACTGCATAGTACTTTTTAATAAGGGGTATTTCAGTGAACAGCCTCATTTTGGGTTCATGGATGCGACTTAATTAGGAACGTCTCTGCTTTTCTTTTTTTTTTTTTTTGGCGCTTCCTTGACATTGAACCATATTATAAGCGAGAGTCGGCTCTCTATCCTTGCCCGCAGTGGGGGAAGGTTTTATTTGGGTGAAAGCACCAGCCACCACAGGGAATGTCTGGGGTGGGGGGGGGTTTGGGCTGCTGGAGCCCCATCTTTACTCTCAACCCTCAGATCCCGGCTGAGATGAGAGCCGCAGACAATCGACAGTGCACCCCGCGGTCCGTCTGCACTGAGAGGCTTCATACCTCAAGTGCCTTTAATAAATAAGGTCAGGAGGAGAGGAGGCCGCTGAACGACCATCAAGCGGTCTGGTAAAGCAGTTTGAACTTAGCCAGTATGAGAAACTCTCACAGGAAGGGTGGGCTATCATAACATGTCTATATGATGTAATGAAAATGACATTTAGCCGAGGGTTTTTATTCCTGCTGCCTTTAGAGATCTACATTTAAATACTGTATGTGCAGCCCCGGTGGGAACTGAATTGCCAGCCCAGCAGTGTTAGAGCTGCACTCTCTCCTGTTGAGCTGCTGATGACTAGACTGCCAAGTAAAGTGATATTGCATAGTAGAATACCAGTTTGAATGCGACAAACACATTTTATTTTTCACCACTGCTTTGAAAGGCAGTTTGTCTCCCTAGTTTAGCTTTATGCATGTGTCTCAGATAACTTAGTGACAGACCAGGGCACCAATTACAGTTTATCAGAGCAACATTCACACTAGGTTACATACTTGATTATAGCCAAAAGCCATCAGGTGTTGATAGGATTTTCTCTCCTCCTGCTGGCTATACTTAGCTGCCTCTGTCAGTGGTTTCAGTAGAGAGGTCTGCTTTTAAAATAATAAAACTTACTCTTTCATTTATTGGAAGCCCAGATAACCGAGTACAGGACACCTTCGGATGGTGGCTGAACTCAGCCGTTACACTGAAACGAGTCGCATCAGAGGAACGTGTTTACCCAGGTGCAGATACGGTGATATTTGAGGACTTGCCAATCTGTCAGTTACTGCTTCAAAGAAAAGATGACTGGTGAATGAGAGGAAGATTAGAAAAAGGGCCTTCATCACTGAAGTTTAGCCAAAGCTTTGCGTTTGACAGCAAATTAATGTCTTTAAGGAGAATTTAATTATAAAGGACCTTAAACTTTTGCTGTATTGGCTTCCAAGTATTTTCTGATACTATGCTGGATGAACCCTCTTGTTTTTTTTCCCCCCGGTCCTTTTCCTGATCAGCCGGTGACAAAGTGTTTACAACGCCCAATTTTAGTCTGAACAACACAGACACGGGAAGGGATGGAAGAAGAAAGGATCGGAGCCAAATGGAGAGAGAGAGCGAGAGAGAAATGGAGAGAAGAGATGGAGCTTTTAAGTTCCCCGCATCTTTTTGATGCAGCTTCTGCAGTGAAAGGCCACGGCAGATCAAACAGGCCAGGCAGATTGAAATAGTTCCTCTTGTAAGGGGAAGAGACGCTCCGACGCTGTGACAGGTAACCACAAGACGGAGGTGGGAGCCACTTTCACACGCTGCCTGAGTGCAAAACGCTGGCTCCCCAAGTTGAAAATAGGACTTGCAAAGAGCTTTTTGATTGTCGTTAGCATCGGGGTTTGGAATTTTCAAGCGAGACGAATGGCATGTGGGTGGGCGGAGGCGTTATTTCCCATCCGAGTGTGAGCAAGGATAATTTTGCCGCTGTTTTGTCAGCAATTAAAAGAATTTCAGCAACCCATTTTCTTGTGCTGCTGCTGCTGCTACAGACCACGCAGCTTGTATTTGTTGTCCCAAATGGCCAATTTCTGCCTTATGTTCAGTGCTGTCTGAACAGTTGAGGCAGCAAAATAATCTGTGTGTATGTGTGTGTGTGTGTGTTTCTTTGAGCGCGTGCGTGACCCCTATCTCCACGTGCAGCCAAACAAAATCCCTGAACTTCACGTTCTTGTGCATCATCAATCCAATCGGCGTATCCCCACATTTCCCATACACAGAAAAGTGTGGATGGGAACCCGCACGCGCACACGCACACACACACACACACACACACACACACACACACACACACACACACACACTCTTGAACATCCTCCCTTAACCCTCCTCTCTCCTTGTATATATTTAGTGCTAGGCCAAGGTCAAAGTTGGAGTGCTTCATTCTTGTTTTTTCCGTACATGGCTTTCAGATGCAGATCTGTCTTCTGTTATCAGTAATCCTGCTTAGACTTTCCCCGTGGGGACGTGTGGGAGGAAGGTACAGCAGGGAAATGATAAAAAGGAGCAAAGGAAAAAAAAAAGGATGACAGAAGGAAGGATGAGGTAACTACAAATATGGGACTTTTGGGCGTCATACCTTGAATATTTAACTTGAAGACTCCAATATAGGGCTCTAACGCGCTATAAAGGGTTCCACTGTGACAAGAACAAAAAAAGCTGAATGGATTTCCGAGTGATAGGTTTGTCTTGTTCATCTGAAATTCTCCCCCCAGGCGAGCCGTGTAAAGCTTCACTGTTAAAGTACACTCCTTTGTGGTGCCAGAGAGGGAGGAAACCATCTGAATGCTTGAAAGTCAACGCTCACAATTGGCACAGCGTGATGTCAGAAAATACAGAGACAACAGCTTTCTCGGCGTGGAGCTCGTGCTCAGTGTTTATGAAGCGGTTTGAATTTCGCTCTTAAGCTCTGTCACTTCCTTCGGAGAGCGATGTAAACGCAGCTGACATCAGAGAGAATCGGTAATAGTAGGTAGGGATGGGAACAGCTTTGGTTTTTGAGTTTGCTGCAGTGACATCATCAAAGTGTTTGCT
>JASGAU010371509.1:0-12462 GCA_030220045.1 Australoheros facetus
ATAAAAAGTGCCAAAAATATTTGACTGCAGTGGAGACTGCAATGCAATGGCTGTGATTATCTAATAAAACATCTGCACTACAAGATGATCAACCTGCACTGATTCTGTAAACCACAGTGGTTATTACAAAAGTGGATCATTATATTATTACTACTTTTACAAAAAAAAAGGTTTACTCCTGTAAACCGTTCACTGTTTTTATGACGCAACACTGCTTCTAAAAACAAACAAACAAAAGTTTGGTTCAGAGAAATGAGCAGATGAAGTAGGAAGTGGGCGGAACGGGGAAAATGTGCGTGTGTTGGCTGTAGGAGGCTCGCCGGTCTGTCTGTCTGTAGCGTTCAGGTGCGCTTCATCCTCAGAGGTGAAAACTTTCCGAAACCGCTATGATGGATTACAAGATATTAGCAGACGGTCACTGATGAAAAGACAGTGAAATATGTTGAAGCACCGCGGCAGAGTCGGAGGAAAGCCCGATTAAAGCGAACAACCTGTCTGATGGTAAGAGACTGAACTGCCCTGAATCGGCTGTTTGATTATTTATGGTATTTTTTATTTAATTTGTTAATGTTTTGCTGCTAAAGTCTGCCATACGTCGTATTAGCTAGTGTTAGATACCATGTACGACCAAAGAATTACAACAATCCTATAAAATATATTTTTTATTTTTAATTAAATGTTTTAATTTTAATAAAACTTTTCTCGAAATAGGCTAACTTAGGCTCGGTGGCTTCTTGCCTTCTGTTACTTTTTTCTATTTGAAACTTTAACAATATAGCTTCTAAGATCTTTGATGTTCATTTTAATTGATCCTATTACAATTCGTGCCGCTGAGTAATTTGTGAAGCACATAACTTTAATGTGCAAAATGCACTGTCGAGCACAAAGTGAACCCTTACAGCCCTTAAAGCTGAACAAATACTTTGTAGTTTATTCGTACAAATTCATGCGCTGCTTGTCTGATCCCCCGAGTTGTGAACCCCTTCCACTCCACCAGTCAACCTGGTGGAGTGGAAGGATTCAGAGATCTAGACCCAGGCAAATGTGCTGCATTACTTCCTGGGGGATTAGAAATATTAGTCATCAGATGTTTCCATAGAGCCACAGCAGACTCACAGACCGGAAAGACTCTTTGCAAAATATGCAGCAGGCTCTGCTCTCTCTTGGCCACAGTACAGAGAGGTAAGAAAAAGCCCCAGCTTGAGACACGAAACAAAACCACAGCGAGTCTAGAGTATACTTTCTGTTTATGGGTCAAAATCCAGCATCTGACTTTAGCCTACTTACATTACAGCTTGAACATGTGCAAACTTTTTTTTTTTGCCTTATCTTCAGGCAGACCTGAGAAAAAAAGAAGAAAAAACAAACAGTAAAGCTTATATCCTCTCTAAATGACTCATCAGCACTTTCCACGGCTGATGTAAGGCACAATAAACAAACAGGGGAATCTGTACCAACATTTGCTGGTATTACTGCTACTCTCCCGTATCCACATATATAGACAGTGCAGGTACTGTGTGAGCTGGGATGTGTGACGTGACATGTCACTCAGATGTCATCGTGGTCATAGACCTCATATATTGTCCTCAGGTAGCGCCAACTAGGGGAGTATTTGCTTTCACATGAGAACAGGCCACTACTCAGCCCTGGGTCTGACTGTCTCCCTTTTACAAAGATGCTTTTGATATCTGAATGATTGGGGCGGGATGTAAATCGAAGCGACACGAAAATCACTTTGACCTGCAGGGCGGTGAAAATAGAGAAAAGACAGAAAGCGGCACTGAAAACGACTCGCTGAATGAAGACGAGCGGAAATAATAGATTGTGCTCAAAGTAAAAAACTGTAAGACAGATTTGCATGCACAAAAAGTAACTGACTGTAATGATGCAAAGCCAATGGAATTGATAATGAACCATCATTACTGCAGTGGTGATGGATTTTCATCTTCATGCCAGTGATGGGGAGCGGATTCAAGTTTATTAGCAGGAAAGAATCTTGGCTCTTCCACACGAGTCTGCCTTCCTTTCTTCCTCTAATTAGATTGATGGGTCTGTTGCCTTGTGTGCTGGAGAACTCCATTCAGAGTGAATAAAACCCGTGTCGCATAATCATGGGTAAAAGAAGAACAAAAGGGAGAATCGTAAGAGGCACAAAAATAAATGCTTCAAGGCATTTCATCTAGTCTGTACAGGCATTGTAGCATTTATCCATTTATCCACCCACACAACACAAGTACTTTTGCTCAGTCTATAGTCAGCCTTCAAGTCAGCAGAAACATTTTCTCTACTATTGAAAAAGTCTAACTGTATATTCTGCTTTTATCTCTCTCTTTGTATTTCTCACCTTATTCTTTAATCAAGATTTCTATTGACTTTTATCTCTTACTACTCTCTCCTCTCGTTCTGGCTCTAAGGCTGGGCTCTTAACCTCATTTTTTCCATTAACTAACCTTTCACTCTCTCCAACTATTCCTTCAACTCTTCTCTGGCCCCCCCAGTTTGCATCTTCTCCTGCTCTCGCCTGTCCTCTTTCAGACCTTTACTTTCTTCTCTTGTCATGTCTGTATCCATGAGGAACCCACCACAGCGCCGGCGCTCTCTCGGTCCCGTCTCGCCCAAACGCATCTACAGAAACCTGTCCGTCAGGCTGAGAGGGGGTGGAGAGTCATCTGTTACCACGGACTTGGACGCACCTAAATTCCCCAGGAAGTCTGCAGAAGCTGTAAGATATTCTGGCATCATTTTGAAAGGGAGCTTTGGTCACGTTGACTGAAATGTCATCTGTCTCGGTTTTTGTTA
This sequence comes from Australoheros facetus, assembly GCA_030220045.1. Taxonomy (NCBI): domain Eukaryota; kingdom Metazoa; phylum Chordata; class Actinopteri; order Cichliformes; family Cichlidae; genus Australoheros; species Australoheros facetus. Next base: position 2,800 of record JASGAU010371509.1, read on the forward strand.
TGATTGAAAATCATGAGATCGCTACTTGACATTGCACGCTATCGCTGTGTCACTAACCTCTTGAGACATGACAATCCATTTTGTGCACGCGTGTCTCTCAAGTGTATCTCAGTAACATTATTGTTCTGTCTCCATCACAACAGCTCCTTGTCAAAGTGACTACTACTATTTTATGGAAGCAAAAGAAAAGAAATCTAAGCTTTCTTCTAGTTTCAGACAATAAAGGTTTGAGCAACATCCTCACAAGGTGCTCAGTGATGTAAAGTGCATTTTACGCTCTGCTTTAGCTTTTAGCACGGACACCCTGCACACCTGCTCTGCAACCCTTCTGTTTACGAAGGGGAGCCAATCAAATGAAAGAAGTGCTAAAATGCGTTCTTTCACACAGAGTATGAACCGGGTGGCTGCACAAAGGCTTGATATATGGTAATGAAGGATTACTTTGAACTGTGACTCATGTAAAGCTAGTCAACTGGAGCCCAACAAGAAAAATATAGAATGAGCAAAATAGGCCCACTTTAATGTTTGAAGTTTTAACTTTTTAACTCAGTGGTTGTCATGCGTTGTCATGTGCACAGTGCATGAGAAGCTATCTCTGAATTGTGATTAGTTTATTTTGTGATTGGTTAATTGATTTTGTTTACTGGTTCACTGTCTCAAGCCTCAGAGGCTTTTGATGATAGTTTGACCCTTGAGGCCCCTTCAAATTAATTTTGAGCTTGTGTGTGTGTGTGTGTGTGTGTGTGTGTGTGTGTGTGTGTGTGTGTGTGTGTGTGTCAAAAACAAGTTTACAGTTTTCAATTCCTAACTGAAGTCTTGAAGTTCAGCGTAAAACATTTCCAGACTTCTTTTATCTTGTTTAGATACAAAATTGCACGGAGAAATCCCTCGATGTCCACTACAGAGGGCAGTACATAAAAAATAAAAAATATTTTCAGAAAAAGAAATCTCTCAAGCACCCTCTGCTATATAGGGCTGCTACTGCTGCTGCTTCATATAATGATAATAACAGAAATTCACAAACTTTCGGGGTCTCAGGAGGCTTGTGTGGAAATGCGTCAATCGAGGCGCCTTTGGTTTATGATTTGATTTGTGTCTGATATCATTCTCCTTTTTCTCTCTACCATGTGAAATAAATCTCTCGTTCATTACTAACCCTCTTTCTCTGTCTCACTCCTACACCTGTCTAACCTCCCGTGGCCCTGCACCTCTTCTCCTGCTCCCCATTAGTACAAGACCCTGTGGGAGGCGGTGGAAAATGAGGATACGCTGGCTGTACAAACCCTCCTGTCCAGAGACAGCAGTAGAGGAGGAGGAGGAAGCGTGTGGGAGAGGGGAGAGAAGAAGGAGAAGGACTGGGAGAGAGACAGTGAGAAAGGGGTGAACAGAGTAAGCGAACAGGGGCTGGTCCCCCTGGATGTGGCTGCCCTTACCCACAATTACCCTCTGCTTCATGTTTTGACGAAGGCAGGAGCCAGACATAATCCTGTTTGTAAGTGATTGATGTAAAATGTCAAAAGTGATAAAGTAATTCTTTTAGAAGTGGATGGTTTAAAATATCACATTGCCCGGCTTGACTTTAATTGAGATTGTGCCCTTTGTCTTGCTTTGTGGGTTTGTCTCAACTGTGCTGCCTCTCAGTGTGCCAGCCGGCGGAGTGGGCACTTAAGCTGGATGCTCTGGTGGCCCTGGCAGATAAACGGATAGAAGAGAGGAAGACAGAGTTAATGAAAAAGGCCGGGGCAGGGCCTCAGGCACAGGGTGATCTTCAGAGGCACGTCTGCCTCTGGAGGCTGCGGCAGCAGCTGTACTACCGGATGCGAGAGAACTTCCAGAACACAGGTCGGTGGTCAGCTTGTGGCATTTCATGAACTGTGGCTCAGGACTCAAACTCAGGAACAGATTTATTTCCTTTCTGTTTTCAGTGAACTCTTGTTTTTTTTTTTTTCTTTCTTTTTCTTTTTTTTTTGGCTCTCATATTGAAACTTTTTTCCGCAGCGAGCACAGTACTTTCCCGGCAATTTAGTTCTACAAAGCCATCCGCCACTGCTGACAAGACCACAGTGATCAAGTTTTCAGCTCAACATCTTGCTTAAGTTTTCCTAAAAGTCTCCCTCTAGCCTCTTTCATCTCATCCAGCATTCAGCAGACTGCCTTGTCATCAGCCTTTCAAATCCTCCACTTCCCTGCACTCACTCCACTGGCTGTGTGTATCAAATAAACCCTCGCAGCCGTAGATATCAGTACAAATTCATACATGCAAAACCTTCAGGGCTTTGGTGAATCATGCATTGATACATCAGGCCACTTACCATTCTCCACACCATCTGCTCAAGCCTTCTCCTCTCAGACTAAATGTTTTTATTTTTATTTTTGCAGACTTATATTGCAATGTTCCCTGCTGTACTAACTTTAACGGCTCTTTGTAAACGTCTCTGCTTAGCTCTCATTTCATTTCTCTTTCGAGCACAACCAATTCTCTCCCTGACTGTTTTATGGTCACAGCGTTATAGTAAGGGCACTAAGGCCCCTGCACTTGTTTCTGTGTGCAGTGAAATTAAGCTTACGCTTATTATAAATCTCTCTGGGAGAGCAGGCTGGTATCTTTAAATGTAAAAAAATTTATGTATTTTTGTCTGAGGCCTGTGACTTACTTATGGTAATTTATTAACTCAAGATTACATCTTATCAACTAAATCAACTAAAACACTGATTTGATCATCAGACTCTGGGATAGTGTTATTGTTGTCATAATAAAAAAAGCTCCAAGAGTGACTTAAAACAACACAGAGTTTGAAAGGAAGGGACGTTTTTTATAATTTATTTGACACAGTCTGGCACAGTCTGATGTCATATTATTTTCTTAGTGGCCAACTGCTAATGCAGTGCCATGTATAAATACAACATAAGCCTCATATTTATTTTTTATCCTTTTTCAACTGTTGACAAACTCAGTCAGATGGTTAAGGATTTAATGGGTGGTTGTGCTGTTAAAAAGGGTCAATGTGGGAATAAAAGTTGTAGATAAATTGCTTTTATTTCTAGCATAAAATTATCACTTACTGCATGTAACTCCTTTTTTGTCAATATGTGCCTTGCCCCCCTAATTGACTTCACCAGAGGCTGGGGTCAGACTTTAGTCTGTGGTGGCCATGGCCACTTATTTGACCACCCCTTGGCTCGGCCAGTGTGAGGCCCAGAGTTTGAAAATACAAGACAAATTTATTAGTGGTTGTCAATGATATCTGCCTGCTGTAATAATTTTCAGGAGTTTGATGTGTGTTTTGTTATCAAGTGGCACTTTTGTTGTCTGCATTTTGTTCTGCTCATTTTAACATGACTGTATCTTTTAAATGTTTCATTCAGAGCTCCCTGGCCCTCCCAGTCATGTATCCATCCTGGTGACGAGCACATCATCTCTGTACGTGGCGATCAAAGAGCCAGAGGGGAACTCCATGGGGCTCATCACCCGCTACAGAGGTAGGGAGTGAAACAGATAAGAATACTTTCATGGCAGATGGTTGGATGGATGGGTAGATAAAAGGGTCAGTTAGATGTCAGACAGAAAATAGATAGATTCGTGATGGATAGATAAAGGGATTAATGGAATATATATTTTATTGGTGCAATTTAATCAAAGTCTTGGACATAATTTAAGCTGGCAGGCACATTATCTAGTTTAGGCTGTTTTTGCTGCTATGGTTTACACACACATAAATGTCATGCTTCGCAGCCGAGAATAGATTAAACCCAGGTGCTGCAAGTCCCTAAAACTGTAAACACTCACATCCGTACGTTATCCCTCACAAGGGTTTTGAGCAAAGCCAGAGAATAATCTGTCATTGGGATTGTTTTCCATTCACAGTCGAGTGGAGCACGTCGGCCAGCTTCAAACGCATCCTTGGCTCAGCCCAAGTTACAGAGACCAAGAGCCCCTCCTACATTATCAAGGGGCTGACAGCAGTAAGTCATCCACAGTCACGCATCTTTACAACCACATAACAACTGCAAATGCACCGATGCTGCAGATATACATAGAAACTCTCACATATAATGGCTCAAGGGCCACATAATCATGCAGACACATATCATATACGTGCTGCAGCTGTGCGTACACCCACATGCAGACTGTATTTATTGCTCCTCCATCCCACTTCCTGTAGTGGAACACTTGTCAGCAGCCTCACTTAACCGGATGAATTAATAGTGAGAGCTCTGTATGATTGCTTTTTTAATGCACGCTGATAATTTGGGAAGTCTGGTGTTTCTCTAAATACAGGGAGTACATTACTTTGTGAGAGTGAGTGCCTACAATGTGAAAGGATGGGGCCCGCCTCAGTGCTCTGCTCCAGCCAGCGCTGCCCCCTCCAGTGAGTATACAGAACTGCACAACTTTGATGAATGTGAATTTTGCAGCTTTGAAAGAGCTCCATTCTTTTTCTCTTTGTACCAGTGTAATAGAATTACTTAGCTGACATTAAGCTTGATGTGAAAGAAGTTGAATCCTCTCATGGCTTGTAGATTAATGAGTTATTAAAATGTGGAGACTTAAAGATGGCAACGCGAGTCAATGGACCTCGCAGCCGTGCTGCTTTGAGTGTGAATTTGGCTTGTAATCTTTCTTACATGCCACCCACCCCTTACCCCCTCGCTGGCTTACTTGCTGTTACTTTCTAGTTCTAACAAAGCCAGAGCTGCCAAACAATGCTTTTGTAATGGAGAATAAAGGCTGAAATAACATCAAAATAAACACTGGTCATAAAAATTCATACCTGGAGTATAATAGATAATTCAGTTTGTTGTAAAGGAGATCTACTGTATTATGCTTTTCCTTATTTTCTGCCACATATACTGTCACAGTGGTTGATGGCGTACCAAAGATTAAAATAATGAGGTCAGTGTATGTCCAAGTAATCCCTGTCAACCAAAAGCTCAGGCTTATTTCTACACATGGCTCTGTATAATGTCAACAAGAACAGATATTACTAATATTGTCATCACACACACACACACACACACACACACACACACACACACACACACACACACACACACACACACACACACAGCTCTGGCTGTAAGTACAGGAGCCCCACCCACCTGTTGTGAAAACGCAAAAAAAAAAAAGTTTTCCAGCTTCAGACACGATTAGAGTGGGTCAGAATGAATCAACATTTCAACTTTCACAGCACACAGATGGTCTCTCATGGAGGCACTCTTGCTTCCTAATCACCAAAAGATTGAAAGAAAAAAAAAAACAAGCAGCACTCAGGAGTCGCTTGTAAATTATTTCTTGCTGTCACAGCTGATTTTCCCTAATTGCATAGAAATGAAAGCCACAATCTCTTTCTCTCCGTCTTCCCCTGTGCAGGTTGGCGAGAGTGCATTGGTGTAAAGTCACAGTTCAGAAATCACGAGGGCCTCGTGAGGAAACTGCTGGAAGATGCCAGAGAGTCACATCTCAGGGGATATTGGATAGGTAACCACAGATCTCTGGTGATATATATGTTTTGCTCCAAATACATATGCTGTTGCCATTATGTGAGACATGCACTGCCATAAAACTACATATTTTTATGTACCCATGAACAAAATGTCCTTTGATTGACGTTATGTCTCTTATTTGTAGCCTTGCCTTGAGAGCCTCAGCTTGGACTCAGATATTCATGTTACTTTTAAAATTGTTTTTTAATATCTCACCTACAGCTTGAAATGATCATGAAATAGAAAATTTCTCCAAAAAGGTCTTCCTTTGCGCAATCTGCTTTTTCATTTAAGGCCATAACTGAATGGAATGAGCTCCCTGGTAGTCTCAAAGCATGCAGACTTTCATATTCTCTCTCATAATTCTAAAAAATTGTTTTCAAGAAATCAGTTTTTTCAGATACAATATATACACCTAATTTTTATAATATCTTCATATACTTATGGCATAGATTGTACTCATACATGTGCAATCTTTGCTATGTGTTTAAGGAGATGTGAGTGAAGACTGTGAACATATCAGCTGTTTTATTTACATTTTGCTGTTGTTTCTACCTGTTCAGAGACTTTCTCACATTTTGGCCCATGCCAGTATCTAATATCTAAAGATAATGCATTCAAATATGAATGTATGGTGTTCTTCAGATGTTGTCTCAGAACTGATCTGATTGAATTTCATATTCAAAGTATCTGTATTTTCTGTTGCGGTTGCATGAAAATTGTCAAAATGCTGTTTATTTGTTGTGCTTTTTCATAAAGCTTTAAAGTGCAAACTCGGCAACATTTTGCTTCTGATTCTCACCATTTTATATCAGCGGCATGTGCTACAGCTATCAGCTCCTTTAAATACAGAGAGAAAATCTTTTCCCTGCCTTCACCCAGTCAAGTGTCGTGCATGCACAGTGAATGTATTTTGGGAGATAAAATGAATTCCATCCAGTCTGATCCTCCTCGCCTCCTCTCCACAGAGAGCTCGAAGCCCCAGAGTCCCAGCAAGCGTCTGTCAGTGTCTCGAGGCATCAAACAACTGTTCCAGTCTGCCACCAAGTTTGTTCGTTTCCTACAGAGGTAGCGCTCAGTCTCTCTTACCTGTCCCACTGTGCCCTGAGGATATCACAAGTAATGGATTAAATGCAATCCCATTAGAGCGGCATAGAGTACAAAGTTGAAAAGCCTTATCTCTTACTGTTATTGGAAAGAACAGTAGTCACATTAGAGCCGCTGTAGCTGTTAGTGAAGAGATCTTTTGAACAGAATGATGGCGATAGACACCGGACTGTGGCAAGTGACTGATAAATGCTTCTTCCTGCTGGAGGCAATCAATCAACCACACTCACCACAATCAGCAGCTCACAATGAACAAAGGGTCATTCTGCATGAATATGAATCATGGCATAAGGGAGAGAAGTTGACTGTGTTTGGACTCCTGAGTAATTAGAAAAAAACGTGCTTCCCACTGGACTGTCACGCTGGTCGGTGAAACCAGCCTCTGTGCTTTTACTTTACTTGAGGGACTGTAAGCTGTTTTGACAGTTAAAACTATTTGAAAATCCTCTGGGTGATTCAAAAAATAAATTGCTGTCAAGCCACAAAATTGATCTTTTTCTGCTACAAACATTCCCCCAAAGGCAGTGTTTTTATTGTTTCTTGTAATTTTGCAGTCCACTGTGACTGGTGAAATTGAAAGCAGTCTGTGCACTTTTTCTGACTTTATCTGTGTTTTCTCTTTCTTTTATCTACCTCAAATTGATCTGGGCAGGGGAGTGTACTTGGCGACTGTGTTCTACCACAAAGATAACATCCTGGTCACAGCTGAAGATCAAATCCCACTGGTGGAGATCCAGTGCTGCTCCACCTCCATCACCCAAGACTTCCTTTGGTTTGCCAAGGTGAACGTGCTGCATACTGACATTAAGCCTGCTGAACTGGGTCCATATAACTGAATTATCACAGTTCATAAATATTTACTGAAAATGAATTTTCTGTGTGATTTTCTGCTTAAATTGGTGTTCTGTTTATCTTTTAGTTGTCCTGTGCATGGCAGCAAGTGCCCTGGCTACAGCAAGGCCTTTCCTCCGCTCACTCATCTCCCTCCTCCCTCCTTCAGAACAGGCACAACATTTTAAGGGCTGTTTCCCAGCTCCAGGTAGGGAGTTAAGCAGCTTACCGTTAAGATAAGAAGCATCAAAATGGGTTAATTGCTATTTTAATTGCTTCTTTACATCTCTTCCTCCTCTTCCCATTCTTATTTTTGCCAGGCTTTCCTCAGTCAGGCTGCATACCTGTGCCCACAGAACCCATGTTATGCTGAATTAATCCCCACTACACTTCTATTTATTAATCCCTGCTTTCTCTTGTCCACCTCTCTGCTGTCAGTCTTCTCTGGGAACGGTGGACCTGGGCCAGGTGTACTACGAACCACTGAAAGATCGGCAGGGCAATGTACTATTAGTCACTCTGAAGGAATTCTCAAACACTCCCAGGTAAGAAAAGGGCAATGAAAAAGAGCAGAAAGCAGCAAATGTGGACTTTAAACTACATACCATATTCTGAAAATGTTGTGACACTGTGTGAAATGTAAATAAAGACAGAATGTAGAAACCATATCTAATGTTTAATCTGATGAAAAATATTAGCTCATTTTGAATTTGATGGCACATCTCAAAAATGTTGGGACAGGGGCAACAGGAAAAGTAAAGGGTGCTATAAAGAAACAGCTGGAGGAACATTTTGGTTAAATGGCAACAGGTCAGGTCATCATGCAAAGAAGAAGTTATATGTGAACATGATCCAGAAACACTGCTGCCTTCCCTAATTAGCTACAATGGACAGCGCATCCTAGACTGAAAAGGAGAGGGACCATCTGGTCTGTATCTCTGATGGCATGGGGGGGGGGNGCATTAGCGCCCATGTAACTGACAGGTTGCATGTCTAGAAAGGCAACATCACACCGCATGCAGGTTTTAGAGCAATGTGCTTCCATCCAGATTACATCGTTTTCAGGAAAGGCCTTGCATACTGACAGTGCTAAACCGTATACTGCATATATTACAACAGAATGGCTTCATAGAAGAAAAGTCTGGGTGCTGAACTGGCCTTCCTGCAATCCAGACCTTCCCCCAAATGAAAACATTTATAGGATCATGAAATGAAGAATATGACAAAGAAGACCCAGAACTGTTGAGCAGCTTGAATCCTCTATCAGACAAGAATGGGACAACATTCTTCTCCCAAAAGTCCAACAGCTGCTCTCCTCAGTTCCCAGATGTTTATATACTGTTGTTAAAAGAAGAGTGGATGCTACACAGTGGTAAACATGGCTGTGGCCCAACTTTTTTGAGATGTGTTGCTGCCGTTAAGTTCAAAATGACCTTTTAAAAAAAAATTGTACATTGAGCAAAGTTTAAACATTTATATGTTTTCTTTACTCGTGGGTTTATGGGCTTTAGGGCATGGTCAAGTTTGTTTTTGTTGAAACAGCTAAAATGCTCCACTGTGCTCCAAAATGGTAAATGCACTGGCTGTTATTTAGCACTTTTCTACTCTGAGCATGTTATACAACATGCCACATTCACCCAAGCAGTTCTTTTTATGCCTAAGTGCTTTCTATCTAACATTTACACACATTCACACTCCAGTGAATGCATTGGGGTTCAGTATCTTACAAAAAATACTTTGACATGCAGACTGGAGGAGCCAGGGATCAAACCACCAACCTTCTTATTAGCTGGTGACCTGCTCTACCTCCTGAGCTACAGCCACCCCAAAATGGGAGCCAACAAACCACTGAGTGATGTCCTGTTGGCCCCATCCATCTTTTATATACAGTGTATCACAAAAGTGAGTACACCCCTCACATTTCTGCAGATATTTAAGTATATCTTTTCATGGGACAACACTGACAAAATGACACTTTGACATAATGAAAAGTAGTCTGTGTGCAGCTTATATAACAGTGTAAATTTATTCATCCCTCAACTCAATATACAGCCATTAATGTCTAAACCAGCGGCAACAAAAGTGAGCACACCACTAAGACACCCGTAAATGTCCAAATTGAGCACTGCTTGTCATTTCCGCTCCAAAATGTCATGTGACTCATTAGTGTTACTAGGTCTCAGGTGTGCATAGGGAGCAGGTGTGTTCAATTTTGTAGTACAGCTCTCACATGCTCTCATA
>JASGAU010371519.1:0-10080 GCA_030220045.1 Australoheros facetus
TCTTATATAGCGCTTTTCTACTCTTTCTGAGCACTCAAAGCGCTTACACAGCATGTTTACATTTACCCCATTCATACAAGCACTTCCATGATTATCTAAGCTAAGTGCTTTTTATCGCCTAACATTCACGCTCCAACGGTTGCGTCGGAGAGCAATTTGGGGTTAAGTATCTTGCCCAAGGATACATTGGCATGCAGCCAGGATTTGAACCGCTGACCTTCTGCTCTGTAGGTGACCTGCTCTACCTCCTGAGCTACATGAATGGATTAATTGCATGTGTGCATGCACTGTGTTTGCAGTTTTCTCTGATTTCGGTTCATTTCTGTGCTGAAATTAGTGCTTAAAAGCGTGTCTCACTGTGAGTCTGGGCGCCCTCCCTCTGTAATCTTTTAAATGGTGTTCACAGACAAATGCATTACTTTAATTAGACAAAGAGAGAGAGGGTGATTGCATAAGAGTGGCAGGATGAGGCAGCAGTCTGGAGCTCAGTGATTGATGTGGGTGGGGGGGGGGGGGAAGCCACCCAGGAGAGGAGGCCTCATTGTCAGCCTAGCATCAGTGGGATGTACCCATGGGTGACCCCGGGTCTAGAGGTGGTCAGGTGTGTGTGTGTGTGTGTGTGTGTGTGTGTGTGTGTGTGTGTGTGTGTGTGTGAGAGGAGGGATAAGATGAATGAAGGGAGCAGTTTAATATACACCAGCTGTGAACTGTATCTCTGTAATGATGGAGACAGCTGGATGGTCTCCTTGACCAGAGCAAAATGAAACCGACTCAGGTGGAGTTTAAATGGCTGCGTCTGCTCTTATAGCCACCGTATGTTCTTTATATTTCACCCAGTGCTGCTACAACATCAGCTTTTCCCTAAAACAAATACTTAACAATATTATTGTGAAATCTATGGAAAATGTGATGACACTGTCGGCTTCCTCTGTATACGTGTTCATTGTTGTCTCTATGACACGGTAAACATTTAAGCTTCATAACGCTGTGAATATTTGTCCCATAGTTTACCTGCGTCTCCACAAACAAACAGTTCCTATTTTGACTTTAGTTTCACGGTTTGCCGAAAGCAGCAGTTTGAATGACCGGCATGCTGTCACATATGTTTGTGTGATGGACGCACCTGAGCTGCCGCCTTCTCGTTCTCTCCTTTTCAGGTGTTTCGAGAGGTGCGCATCATGAAAACTCTGAACCATCCAAACATAGGTGAGTCAACTCACGCACGATCATCATTTGTTTTAATGTGTGCGTTTCCATGATGACCTTTGTGTTAACATCTCTTTCTCTGTGTGTTACAGTGCAGTTATTTGAGGTGATTGAGACAGAAAAGACACTTTACCTGATTATGGAGTACGCTAGTGGAGGTGAGTGACACCATCACCACCGTCATCATTAATGCCAAGTATAGATTGGTGCCAATTAGCTTCATTGCTTCTGAACTGTACAGTCCAGCCAATGAGATAATTTACTTAGTGTAAATTATCTTAGTGTGTATACTGCGTTTGCATTGGTGAGATCTTTCTCTGCATTACTGCTCTAATATTTTCTCTCCTGTCTTTTTTGGGCGCCTTTGTTCCTCTCCGGCTTTGTTCCCATGCTCTAATCTATTTTTGCAGCAGCGTCTTTATTTTTCTTTCTTCTGTCTTTGTGGTCCCTTAATCTGTCTCTGCTGCTCTCTGTATGCTGTGTGATCGCTTACTTTCCAGCACCTAATAAGGAGGCACCGGCTCACCGGCCGACACGCAGCTCAGATCAGCTCGACCTCGGCCCGCTGTGCCATTTAACAAATTAAAGGTTCGGTGGGAGGACGAGCAAGCAGAAGGATTTCGTACTTTATGTTTCTGGAATAATAATTAATGTGTCCAAGTTTTTTCTTATGTCGTGTTTTTCATGCCTCTTGCTGTAGAAATACAACAAGCAGTGTTAAGATGGGTTTTTGTGGGTGGATGTCCTCTTACCCACCCGCCCCCGCAGACACATATAGTTCCCACATTTACAATAACACTGCAATAAGTTTTTAGTACTTTGAATACGTGTACTGCTCTAACACAGGTCTGAAACTGGCCTGCCAAAGGGCCGTCCCGATGGCTTGTGAATACTGCTGTTACTTTGTACCAAAAACTCAAGTTTAATGGGTTTGATGCGTTATGAGATCCACCGATGGCACTTTCTGTTGTTCACAGCGTGCAGCTCCACATGTTTGATTTTCCCCTCCTGACACGACCGCAGAGGGATGTGTGGCTCCTTCAGGGGTCGAACAGGCGATCTTTCTCTTGTTAAATCATCTTGTTAATCATCTTGTTTGTAGATGGATGGTTCGTTGAATGAGAACAGATCAAATTTGTTGGGCTCACGCTCTAAAACAAGCTCGATCTAGACCCAAACTCTGAGCTCAGAAAACATTTTGGGTCAACACTGGAGATGTTGAAACATGAACCCAGTAAAGGATAAAGGAAGAGAAATGCTGCCTTCACAGAAGTGCTGCAGGTGGAGGGAGTTAGGATTTACTGAGAAACTGAGAAAGCCTGGAAAAAAGAACTTCAGGTGTCACTCAGTGACTTTCACGCCCACTTAAAATGTCCTTGTGCTTCTTTCAGGCGAAGTGTTCGACTACCTCGTGGCTCACGGCAGAATGAAGGAGAAAGAGGCCAGAGCCAAGTTCAGACAGGTCGGTGAAGGCCGCGGCTTCGCTCCCCTGCGTGTTTGAATGTTTGTCCCTTTGCGCTGTAAGCCCAGTGCACAAAGCAGCAAATCCCACCGATCAAGGGAAACCACACAGCAGGAGGGCTTTTTTATTTGGGGGGGTTGGGGGCTGCTTTGGCATGTATGAATGGAGCTTCTAGTTCAGGAAGCATTCATTTGAAAGAACAGTATTAGGTGCATTCATCTTCTCATTTTGTCTCTCTGCCTCCTCAGATAGTTTCGGCGGTGCACTACTGTCATCAGAAGAACATTGTTCACAGGGACTTGAAGGTGATTACCCGTACAGCACAAACCATTAAAAATCCTCCTTTTCAATAAGCAGAACTCTGAACATTAACGTCTGAGTCCATTATCAACAGCTACCTGAATTACCTGAAAATATGTTCAAGCATTTTTAAAGCTATGCAGTACTCTTGGTAGAAGATGTACCACTTCATGTGTACCAGTACTAAAAGATTATAGATAATAATCCATTATACTTGATGGTTTTCATATAACGTGTCTGTATTCATGCTGTTTGCTGCAGGCGGAGAACCTGCTACTAGACGCCGACTCCAACATCAAAATAGCCGACTTTGGCTTCAGTAACGAGTTCATGGCGGGTAACAAACTGGACACGTTCTGCGGCTCCCCGCCCTACGCCGCCCCGGAGCTCTTCCAGGGAAAGAAGTATGACGGTCCAGAGGTGGACATCTGGAGCCTGGGGGTCATCCTCTACACGCTTGTCAGTGGGTCTCTGCCCTTTGACGGACAGAACCTAAAGGTGGGTGACGGCGGGCCGTGTCTCAGTTTGAATGATGTCACAGAAAAATGACCCCGCATGGATCCTTTTTATACACTTATTTTGGATGCAGCCGTCTGTCTCAGCCTTTTATTCAGTCATGTTGCTGTTTCTTTGCCTCGGTGCACCTCACCTGTAGTTTAAGCTCACGCTGTCTGGGTGTGTGTGTGTGCGTGCGTGTTGCGTTCAGGAGCTGCGGGAGCGTGTTCTGAGAGGGAAATATCGCGTGCCCTTCTACATGTCTACGGACTGCGAGGGAATCCTGCGCCGCTTCCTGGTCCTCAACCCCACCAAACGCTGCTCGCTGGAGGTGAGGACGAAGCTTTATGGCACAGTTAGTGGAATAAACGCAGAGCGAGTTTACAGACAGACGTCATATTTGTGATAGTTAGCTGTATATGCTGTTGGTATTTTCAGATCAGTCAGTTCTGTTCATGGAGGTTAATCAAAAGATTTTAAAGTAAAAAAAATCCAACATTTCACACCTTTCATAGCAGATTGAAGCTTTCTGTGGCTAAACTGTTGTTCTATTGTCATTTTTGCTCCTTTTTCCTCGTTACTAGCAAATAATGAAAGACAAGTGGATTAATATCGGCTATGACGGCGATGAGCTGAAGCCCCACCTGGAGCCTGTGGAGAACTTCAGTGATACCAGCCGCATTGGTGAGAAATACCTTCATCACTAATTTAGTTTCTCAATAATTCACCACATCATTAACTGATAAGTGTTGGTGGGATCAGTCACGTGAGAGGTTACAGAAATATTCATTGAGTTTCAACAGCTTCATTGGTGGGAGGTTAAGAAAAAAATAACAGTGGGTCATCATTTCCCAGCCCTGAGGGAACTGTGGTATATGATGGGTTCAAAAGTCAAAGTTTCTTTATTGTCATTGTATATACAGCGAAATGTTGGTGCGCTCTGGGATAAAGCAGCACAGAGACAAATAGAAATAAATAATGTAATACATTCATACTTCTGTAAATATAAAGATAAGATATATAATACAAGTACAAACGTAAATAAGCTGTATTGCCCAGACACTCTCTATGGAGCAGCGGTAAAAGGACACCAGCGTCTAAGGCTAAGCTTCTTATTCAAAATATCAGTAGGATGTCGCCGAGCGGCACAGCGAGGATGGTGGAGTAACTGTTTCTAACTCGGCTTGTGTTGTTTCAGATGTGATGATTGGGATGGGATTCAACAGAGAAGAGATCAGAGATGCGCTGAGCGGTCGAAAGTACAATGAGATCACTGCCACGTACCTGCTGCTGGGACGGAAGAGTGAGGTGAAGGGATCGGCTTGTTTACCTGTTTCTTTTGCCCGTGACGTTACGATAAATATGTGAATACTTGGACGTTGTGTTTACATGTCACTGAAACAGGGTTGAGAAGAAGCCAGCTGCAGTCATGACACCCAGACTAATTTAGACTGGCATATGAACCGGACTCACCCGGCCTGTGCTGCTGCGGGGTCATAAAGATCGATGTCTGACTCCAGTCACGTTGTAATTTTCTGTCTGTCTGTCTCTCAGACGGAGGGCACCGAGTCTCGCTCTAGCAGCAGTTTAAGTCTGGCTCGAATCCGGCCCGGCACCATCGCCAACGGAACGAGCAAACACTCCACTTCCTCTTCCTCCTCGGGTGCACAGTCTTCCTCTTCCGGCCACAAGGCGCAGCGTAGTGCCTCCACGTACCACCGCCAGAGACGGCACTCTGATTTCTGTGAGACCGATGACTTTAATTTGTTTTTATTTATGCGTAAACTGCATGAACTTTAGCTCACTTAGGACCCTTTACTCTGTTAGGTGGTCCAGCGGCTCCAGGGTCGACGCACCCCAAACGAAGTCCCAGTGGTGTAGCTGAAGGGGCGGGGCTTAGAGAGGAGCGGCTGTCGATACGAAAGCCAAGCACCAACACCGTCGGTTCCCGGAGCATCCCAACCCCCTCCAGCCCCATGGTGAGCTCTGCTCACAACCCGAATAAAGCTGAGATACCTGACCGGCGCAAGGAAGTGAACGCAACCACGGTAAGACCAGAGGGTTTATGTGCGGGTGGACGGAGTCTGTCACTTTTAACCCCTTATCAATACAACAGGTGGCAGAGCCCTAACAGTCCATCTAATCCAGTTACTGCAGATTATAGCCCTTTAAGGCTGCGTTAAAATAAATACAGTCCCCTCCTGAAGTACAGGAACCGTGAGGCCAGTCCCTTTGTTTCTGCTGCAGACTGAAAACATTTGGGTTGAGACAAAGATCAACATCTCAACTTTTATGTCTGATACACAGATCAGAAGATGGCATCTTTGCTCTGAAGCCACCAAAGTATTGGAACAGATAAACCTAAGATAGATTAAAGTGAATAAGACTGAATATTTAGATGCAAATCCTTTGCTTGCAACAACTGCATCAAGCCTGTGACCCTCTGACATCACTAAACGTTTGCATTCTTCTTCTGTGGTGCTGTTCCAGCTTTCACCACTGCCTCTTTCAGTTGCTGTTTCGTTTTTGATCTTTTTTTTGGAGGGGGTCATACTGTATGTTTGGGATCATGTGCAGATCCTTTCTTTCTCCAAACCTTTTCATCGCCATGTTAACGGTACATCTTTGTCTCATCAGCCCATCAACCTCTGAGGCTTGTCTCTGAGCTCCTTGGCACGTGGCCTTCCTGCTCTTCTTGCTCATTAGTGGTTTGGATCTTGTGGTGAAGCCTCTGTGCTTTTGTTCACGAAGCCTTCTGTGAACAGTAGATTGTGAGACCTTCACTCCTGCCCTCTGGAGGTTGTTGCTGATGTCACTAACAGCTGTTTTAGGGTCTTTCTTTACAGCACTTACAATGTTTCTGTCATCAGCAGCTGTTGTTTTCCTCGGTCTACCTGTTCTATACCTGTTACTTAGTAGCAGTGACCACTTTCTTCTTCAGGACCTTCCAAACGGCCGTACTGGCTATGACTGATGTTTGTTCGTGTCTCTGATTGATTTTCCATCTTCTCTCAGCTTCACAGCTGCTCGTTTCTCGCCCACAGACAGCTGTCTGGTTTCATGCTGGTCTAACTATAAATGCACAGTCCACACGGGCAGAACCCAAATCTGAACCTGAGCGCAGACGTTCATTTACTGTTTGAATAATCACTGTAACAGGACACGCCTGAGCAGCAAAACACACCTGTCAGTCACGTGTTCCAACACTTCTGCTTCAGACCAAAGGTGCGCTCTTCTGATCCAGATGTGAACACCTGTAAATAAAAGCTGAGATGTTGATCTTTGCCTCATCTTTTAACGTCAGATGTTTTCTGTCTACAGCAGAAATAAAGGGCCTGCCTCGCTGTTCCAGTACTTCAGGAGGGGACTGAGTGATGGGAACCAAAAATATTAATATCCTCCACAGATAAGAAAGAAGCAGAACAATAACATTTTTACATATTTTGAGATAAATAATCAGATTAAGCATGAGAAATGAAGAGCACAGTGTGTGTAAAGAGTTGAAGACTGCAGTCAGATTAATCTGACATTAATCCAGGGAAATCTTTGTTTCCGGATAATCTCGAGTGCAACTTTTCCCTGATTTTCCTTCAGTTTTGAGTCTCTTTGCTTTGGTAAACCACGATCTTTTGTGTCGTAGCTCGTTTGACTAAATTTAGGAGCTCCTGGTTTTCCGACTCTTTCTCCAGAATAACATCCCTGCGAGTGCCATGACTCGAAGGAACACGTACGTGTGCACAGACCGATCCAGCACTGATAGACACTCCCTGCTACAAAACGGCAAGGAAAACAGGTGAGTCGCAAAGGTGTATACGAGTCTGTCTTTTATTATCTATAAGGTCCGGTCAGAGGGAACTAAAAGATGTTTGAAAATGCAGCTGTTTTATTTCTTCTTCGTTTCCCGAGAGCATGAGGCAGATTAGCTGTAATTACATGACTCAGGAACACATTCATGGTCCAAAGTCAGACACGCACAGGAACCACAGAGCGTACCGTATGTGTATAAATGCATGTATTAGTTACAGTAGGATTCACCGTCGTCATTACGAAGCAGCCTCCTGCTGCACACCTCTAACTTTCACCTGAAGACCCTTGAAGGCTGGCAGCAGAATTCGAGGTCAGGCGGGTAATTACACGTCTGCTTTTGTTGGCTTTAAAGAGAAAAACAACAGCAGTTTGAACCGTCGCATTTCATCTATTTGAACGATTTTAACACATTTTTTATTCATTGTAAAATAAAATGGGACATGTTACTGTAACGAGTCGGTTTTGTGCTGGTACAGCTCGTCCCCTTTAGCGCACAGATTGGCACGTTTCGGGCCCTCGGTGCTTCACACGCACATTTTGTCTCTTAAAGAAAGGAAGCAGGGTTTGACACGGAGCATCGCTGGCTTTGTCTTTGTGCCGTGTGCAGCTTCGTGTGCCCAGTGTGAACTGTCTGTTGTTACGACAGATGGTCGCCTGCTTGTCGGTCCCTGAGCGTGGCGGTCGCCATCCCCTCTCTTGCCGTGTCTCTCCCTCTTCCTGCGGTCACTTTCTCCCTTTCAGTGTGGCCGGCCTGTTTTCGGCCCCCCTCTCTCTGTATCACACTTTAAGGTTGTCCCTCAGATGGAGAGCCCGGAGGTGTCTGTCTGTCGTCTGACCTCCGGTAAAAATTTTCTGCACAGATGGGGGCGGTTAGGGGTAGGCCAGGCAAAGGGTGGATGAAGTGTATCAAAGAGCTCTGAGTCCATGAAAGCAATGAAGTGTGTGTACAAATCGGTTTTGGTACGAGGATTAAACTGCAAATAAAATCAGCGAACACGAACGTGTCTGCCTAATGCGACGCTTTCTGAGAGAGAAACAAACAAGAGTGGAAAAAACCATCAACTGGCACTTTGGATGAAATGCTGAGTCACTGCTGTTCAGGAGACCGTTCCCTCCTCCGTTCATACTCTCCTGTGAGCACAGCAGACGACACACCCCACACTGTCGGATCCAGGGGCAGCACTGAGGCAGCATCCTCTGCTGTAGCTCACCGTCAGGGTTTAACAGGTGCTGGTATGGTATACAGGAGAAATGGATGGAAAAAGGTGCCATTAGAAACAAAGGCAGGGTGAGGGAAGGAGAGGGGGGATGGAGGGGAGGAAGAGGAGGTGAACAGGAGGGAGCAGCAGGATGAACTGAGGACTGGCATTGTGCCGACATAACCCTCCATTTGCCTCAGAGGCCTTGTCAATGTGATGCCATGCCAGAGTGGTTGATGGGACTATCACGTGCATGGAAGAACACACACACACACACACACACAAACTGCAGTGCTAAAAGATTACAATAAAGACCCAAAATACTGAGTATGTTTGCTGCTCGAATGTGTATGACTGCTTGGTCCTCACATTGAACTGCACGCAGCAGCTGTTTTCATGAATGCACTGCAGCCCCGAACGTTTCAAGGTCTCGCCTAACAGGAGCGCACGTGACAGCACAAATATCTGATGCGGTCGGATCGAATATTAGCTGGTCTCTAACCTGGCGGCGCCCTGGTTCATGGGATTTTGGGGATTGATGTGTGAACAGCGCTGCTAATACCCAGTGCGTTACAGCTAGCGGGTGGACATCATGTGTTCTGCTTCCTGCACGCTCTCTCACCTAAAGCACAGGAAGTGTTTGCAGTAATGACAAAGCATTAAGTGGATCATTTCCTGCGACATGTGAGGAAGGAAAACTGCGGCCCAGACTCTCCAGAAACCGTCCAGCGTTCATTTATGACATTAATAAGACGATAATCAACTTCATATCCAGACATAATGCACAGGCATCAATAATCCATGTGTACATTTAAAACAACAATCTCAGGAGTTCTGTGTGAAAGATGGTTTAACATCATTTGCTTATATTTTGATTATTAAATCCTTTAAATGAACCGGCAGTCACGGTAGTTTGAGAGACTTACAAAATCATAACAGCTGCAGAACAGACAGACACACAAAGAAATACATCAAACATGTTCTCAGGGAGGGAGGGATGGAAGCTATAAGTGAATATTTTTTGTACCTCCTTACGTTTGTATGCAGCAGAGTATTAGAACAGAGCATTTACAGCTAGTAGAGTTCTGTGAGCATTAGCTTCAGATCTAAGTAGAAGGGCGCTCAGTAGAATCGCCCAAACCAAATAGCAGTAGATACCGCCCAGTGTTGCCAAACTCCACCGTAAAGTATGAGATCACAAAGACTAAAAATGCATTTTATTGGCTTTTAAAAACTGTGAAATATGATTTTATATTTTTGTGTAAAAGTGAGATCTACGTGAACAGATCGTGACGTAGCTGGTCTGGATTTATTTATTCGGTTTATGTATTTGAATGGCAGCGTCTGAAAAACTGAATGAAAAAAGAGAAATGTTTATGTGTGTGTGTGGTTTTTGTGTAGGTTTGTAGTTCACTTTGCACTATTGTGAGTATTTTATTTTAAAATAGAGAAAGACAATCAATTATCAACTGTAATCATTTATATCTGGGTACCAAATTTCATCACGATAGATGAAAAATTCGATGCATTTCAACATTTTTTAATTAAGCGCACAGATTTAACCCTCGTCTTCGTCTCGTCTTCATCCTGTTTGTTCACTCTGCATCTCTC
>JASGAU010371520.1:0-15535 GCA_030220045.1 Australoheros facetus
CACACACACACACACACACACACACACACACACACACACACACACACACACACCTGACCACCTCTAGACCCGGGGTCACCCATGGGTACATCCCACTGATGCTAGGCTGACAATGAGGCCTCCTCTCCTGGGTGGCTTCCCCCCCCCCCCCACCCACATCAATCACTGAGCTCCAGACTGCTGCCTCATCCTGCCACTCTTATGCAATCACCCTCTCTCTCTTTGTCTAATTAAAGTAATGCATTTGTCTGTGAACACCATTTAAAAGATTACAGAGGGAGGGCGCCCAGACTCACAGTGAGACACGCTTTTAAGCACTAATTTCAGCACAGAAATGAACCGAAATCAGAGAAAACTGCAAACACAGTGCATGCACACATGCAATTAATCCATTCATGTAGCTCAGGAGGTAGAGCAGGTCACCTACAGAGCAGAAGGTCAGCGGTTCAAATCCTGGCTGCATGCCAATGTATCCTTGGGCAAGATACTTAACCCCAAATTGCTCTCCGACGCAACCGTTGGAGCGTGAATGTTAGGCGATAAAAAGCACTTAGCTTAGATAATCATGGAAGTGCTTGTATGAATGGGGTAAATGTAAACATGCTGTGTAAGCGCTTTGAGTGCTCAGAAAGAGTAGAAAAGCGCTATATAAGAGCTAGTCCATTTACCATTCATCAATCAGGCTTTATTTGGTTATTAGTGAGAGATTGTGACTGCAAAGGGGAAACGGGGCTTCACTGGGAAGAGTGTGCAAATGTTACAAGAGAGCGTTTCAGCAGGAAAAACAAATAAAAAATGAGGGAAATAAACAAATATTAATATATAGAGTTAGGGGTGTAGATGGAGGGAAAGGAGAAAACAACGATTAACTAACGAAGCAAGACAGAAACGCTGGTATCAGCAGTGTTTGTGTCATTTTTCCCTCTTCAAAGCACTGCTGCAAAATTCATTAAAAAGTCTTTGACAAAATATGAGTGAAAGAAGCAGAGAAAAGGAGAAAAGGAGCAAAAGACAGAGAGAACAGCCGTGAAAAGAATAAGAATACAAAAGCAGGAATGCCCCAATGCCTTCATTCTGGTGGGAGAACCTCAGCTGCCCCGGAAACCCTCCTCCCTCTGTCTCGGACTCTCCTCACAGAATAAAAGACTCATGTTTTCATGACATTTTCAGGGTTACGCTTCCATATGTTTATACCTGCATGCCTTCATCTGACACAGCTAACGGAGGAATCAAAGATATTTTCGATGACATAACCACAGGACCATGGGACTAATGTGCAAAGATATAATCTGAGATTTTGCCAGCAATGCTTATTTGTTGGTGAAGAGATGAGAGCACAACTCAGCAGTTTGTTAGCTTTGCAATCACACTCGAAACAGAACAAACAGCTACTGTGTCGAGTGCCCCGCTCTGCTAAGGTACAAGTGAATATGCATGGCAGCATCACATCAAATGTGCACACTTCAGAATGGTGTCGATCATCTCATTACTTAGGAGGAAAAAAAACTCATTTCCCAACTTAAAACCATTATTTATCCGATCCATCCTGGGATTAGTCTGTACATCTGTGCATGCATCTGCTGCATATTCATAGCATCTCGCTTCAGACCCGTCAGCTGCTGAGCGTGAGGCAGCAGCTTTTAATATGAGAAAGTATTATTTTTTCTGTCTACTTTAAAACTAAATCTGACTTCTTCTCTGGGTCCACCGGCTGTGAGGAATTTGCTTTCTCACAGTGCAGTAAAAACCGTTCCCGAACAGCGTTACAGCAGCCAGAGGCAGCGGCGTCTTACATGCCTGTGCCTGCGTACGTCTCCTCTCAAAGGGATCGGAGACGGATTCCTCGTAGCCAGCGGACCCAGAGGAAAACCACCACCATCCATCCATCCATCCGTCCTTCCATCCATCCATCCGTCCATCCATCCTTCCATCCAGCCATCTTCTTCTGCTTATCCAGCTCAGGGTTGCAGGCTGGAGGGCAAGAGGCGGGGTCCACCTGGACAGGTCTCAGTGTTGTGCATGCTGAACATATTTTAATAATACTAACTTCATTCATATAAAACACTTAACTGCACAGGAAAAAACTGAATATGTCAGAGAAAGGCAGGTCTTAGAGGCCAAAACAAGATCAGATTACAGTAAAGAGAGTTAGAAGAACAGGAGACAGGGACACTCAACAGAAACATATAAATAAAAATAATCCACCTGGCGATGACTCCGAGGCTGTGAACCTCATTTACTGATAAAAATGAAAATAACAGGCTAATCCACAGACAGTGAAATGCAGCTGCTAAGTGATTTACATCCATGTTTCCAGCTCTCAGACGCTAACGTGTGCAGCAAAGAGCCACGCTGTGCAGGAGAAGCATTCACGCGTAAGAACCACGCGGGAGGCTCTCTGGCTGCTGATGTGCTGTTAACATGGCTTTATTTTTCCACTCTGTGCTCCTAAAACGGCGAGCTGCACTGTCACAGACACACACACAGGTCCAGTGGGAGAGTGTGTGTAATTGAATGAAGTGCACGGTGCATCAGCTGTTCATCTGAGCTTTAAGAAGAATTATCAGTTGAGCCTTTCCTCCCTCACCTCGCTCTCCTCCACACTCACACACCTTCCCACTCCTCTTTCCCGCTCGCTCGCTCTTCTGAGTGAGAAATCAGTGTGTGGCCACTGCTTGCTGAGATGTTTCATATTTAAAGATGTGAGCGACAGCTGGGAATTGTTTCCAAAATGAGGTAAGTGTGAAAGGAGCAGCTGGCCAGGAAACTGCTGAGTCACCGGTATTGATCCGTTAATCCTCGGCTCGTGCTGCCGTGGGGGCAATAATGAAGTTTCTTATTGCACTTTAGGTGCATTTTGAAGATTATAAGCATTACATTCATTCTTAGTGAAAGCCAAAATGTAATTTTTTTCTCAGATTGTGATTAAATGCATCATTTTAACCTCAGGGGTCATCTTATATTCATCCTCCCTTAAATCACTTCCTGTTCCTCCCCGCGTCACAGTTGCCATGGAAACCCAGGTAATAATCCACGGGCCTCATGCTCCCCAGGGGATTGTGATGAAACACCACACACAAAGACACAGACCCACAGCTGCTCTCACGTTTGGACCTGTTAGAAGAAAATATTGATTTTTTTTTTTACATTAAATGTAACTTAATTTTGTGTCTAAAATTTCCAGGTTTAGGAAACTGATTCTTCACTAAACACAAGTCTTTACAAGCCAAACAGGTCAGCTGTAGAAGAAGCTGGCAGTTTGTGCATGCAGCCTTCACTCTGCCTGCCATCCTCCTCGCTTTTCCAGGCAGCCATATTCACAGCGAAGCCTCTTCTTCAACGCTTCTGTCTCACCTTCTTACACCCTGCCAGGAAACCGAACCAGCGCCGTTTTCCTGAAGATTTACACAGAGAAACCTGATGACCGACTGTTGCAGATTCTCACTTTCTCATTTTGAGAGGATTACTGCACAGGTTTGATTCATGTGCCTGGTCTGCCGAGACTATTAACCTTTGACCTTTTTTTTCTCCTCTTCCTATCCACCCAGAAAAGCATGCTCTCACAAACACGCAGAGTTAGTGAAGGAGCATAAAGAAAACAGAGAAATGAGGTACTGATAGCTGGGCCCTTCACATATCCACTGCAGGACACGCAGTTTAACAAAGAACTCAAAACACGAAGCACACTTCCTGTCACAAGACCAAAGAATCGGAGAGGGGAAAAAAGAGGAAGAGAGTGAAAGACGAAGAAGAGCAGAATCACGGTGACGGCTGAGCTCCTCGGCCCAGCGCTGCAGCGGTCTCCGTGAATCGCGGAGAGACGTTAAAACTCGCTGCAGGATGCTTCGTTTGTGCGTCTTTGCTTTGTTGTGTATCTGAGTTTTATGCAACCTGCAGTTCTGCTAAAACTGCCACGTTTACATCTTATATTGATATCCATTAGTGTGTACTGTTCGTGTCAAATAAACACATTTCAAAAACGTATTTGTGTCACGCCCACAGGCTTTTAGGCACGGGTCCTCATCAAACAAAAACACAATTAATGCTGTTTTGCCCTTCAGCAGAGTACAGATCAATCAGAGCCGGCCCGTGTGCACAAACACGACACATCATCTCATGTTCCTGACGTGTCTGCAGACGTACTGTTGTTGCTGGCTGTTATTTAGCCTGGTGCTATTTTTCTCATTTCCAGCTTCATGATTGTAGTCGAGTGGCTTTGCATAACTCACAGTTCAAAATGATCCTGTACTGTGTCTTGGTGCAGCTCCTCAGTTCTTTCCCTTTAAGGAAACGCTCCTGTGAACCAGTGATTTTCTGATTGGCTGCCCCTCGTAAACAAAATGTTTGCCTATTTTATTTTTGTCCCTGTTTTCCTGGAAAAATCTAGAGAAGGCCCGACACTGTCAGAGCTGCTCATTACTGGCTGAGAAAATGGTTGTTGAAATGTATCTGAGTTTGTACCTCTTGTGTTCTTAGTGTGTTACTGCATATAACCTGCATGCTGAGGTTACCGGCATGCTCTGTGTCAGTTGTATTTCTGCTGCCCTGTTGGCCTGAGACCTTTACCTGCACTTCACCTGAAAGTGTCACTGACTGTGTGGATATAAAGTGGACTGTGTGGACTCCAAGGCCACATCAACCACACTGACAGAAGGTTTATTGGCATGTCTAAGATTCTAGAACAGTCCTTTGTTTCACTTTTACAGCTTTTATGAGTTAAAAATGAACTATTAACCCCATTCAGCAGAAAATAAAATCAATCACAACTCTGGATGGGCAGCACAGTGGTGCAGTGGTTAGCAGTGCGGCCTCAGAAGAAGCAAGAAGGTCCTGGGTTCGAATCCACCTTGGCCCGGGCCTTTCTGTGTGGAGTTTGCATGGGTCTGCATGGGTTCTCCGGGTACGCTGGTTTCCTCCCACAGTGCAGAGACATGCAGTTAGTGGGGTTACGTTACCTGGTGAATCTATGATTGCCAATAGGTGTGAATGATTGTGTGTGTCTCTGTCAGTTAGCCCGGTGACAGACTGGCGACTTGTGCAGGGTGCACCCGGATGGATGAATAAATCTGGATAACACGCCTACCAACAATCTGAACTGTGGTCCTAATAAAGCGATTTGCCAAAGACATTTCAAATTAAGTTTATCTGAGCCTGCAGCTGATGAACCACTGCAGCACGTGTGGCTGCTTCTCTCTCACGGTTTAAGGCAGTACTAAAGGGCTTTACCTCTTTAGGCTTTTACTCATTACCGAGGAACATTTGACCTCGCATATCATTGATCCCGGAGGAAAAGCCCCCACCCAACTCCTACCAGATGCCCACCTCAGTAGGGTTGTTGATAAGAGAAGATGAATCATTGATGACGAGGAGTTGGAGTTTAATTCTGACCATTTCCAGCTCGGATCACAGGAATCCTGGCTCAGCTTTATTAAAGACACAGACATGCAGTTTCACACATGTCGTCTAAACCACTTGTGAGAAAACCTTCTGCTTTCGGACTGCCCGCCCTCCTGTGCCTTTATTGTCTAATTATTCCCTTCACAGACCGGCACAATAACAACAATGCACACAGCAGCGACAATGTGATTATGTGCAGACACCCACGCAGGGACAATATGCTGCATAGCAATCCAGATAATGGCATTACACATGCACACAAAGGCAGAGCATGGAGAGTTTTGCTCTGTGGGTTTATCTGCACATGAAGTCTTATGCAAACACAGTCTGTTGTCTTCAGCTGTGCTCTGTATCGAGTCTTTCTTAGGTTCCCTGCTCCTGTGTCAGCGCACCCAGACCCACCCCCACCTCCCCATCCCACCATGATGGCCTCCTTTGTTTGCCTGTCTGTAGTTTAGCTCCTGGCTGAAGGGGCCTGGGCGAGGGACAAAACACACTTGACAGCATTAGAGAGTGGCCCAAACTCTCCCGTGTGTGCGCAAACAGTCACTTTACTTTTGTGTACACTCACAAAGTTGGGCGGCTGCCTGCAAAATTCTCCTGTTCGCTTTTCACAGGGCCCCGCGCAGTCTGGGTGATTACCCAGCGACACACACCACGGGGGACGAGAGCGCGATAACATTTGGTCCTGCGTGTCGCTGTTAGAGCCCAAAGACACGCACACAAACACGAGACTTCCAAGAAGATTCATCTAAAAATCTCTGGAACACATTTTTCTGTTCCTGCCAGCGTGCCGTTTTAAATGTCTGTAAATGTTCTGCTACACTCAGTCTGGTGTCGTGATTTCCAGCTCATTATACAATCACTTCCAAGACAACAAACAGCCGAAGGTGAATCCTGAGCTAAAACAAACTGTTTGCAGAGGGTGCAGCTTTGTAAGCGGGAAAAGCTCTGCAGAGATTTGCATTCTGCTCAACGCCACAGTCTGCGCGTGCAACCACAGAATACCTGGATTTATAATAACAGCAATAAACGTTATTTAAAGAAGCACTTTTCTGAAGAAGGCTACAAAGTGCTTGAAAGAGAGGAATTGAAAATATAATAAAAATAACTTTTAAAAAGGAACAAAGAAAAGCAGAGTTTAGAAGTCCTTGAAAGGTAACTGCACATTAATATATCAATGCCACTTCAGGTAGTTTGGCAGGTGTGTGTCTGATGAAATCTGAAACTGTTCCTTTAACGTGTAACACTTCTCATGACTTCATCCATCCTGTGGTGTTTCTGCTGTATGTCAGCTGTAAGTGAAAATGTGGCAGGAAGGAAGCAGCACATGCATTTAAAAGGCTCACAGGCCTGCGTCCCTGCAGGTTTCAGACGTGTACTGTAGAGATACAGATGGCAGAGAGCACAGCTGTGATTACAGTGGAGCTCCTACTGCAACACAAGGCCCGGGGAGAGAGCAGGAAAAGTGGGACGCAGTGTTACAGCAAAGAGAACAAAGTAAAGAGAAAAGGGGAAAATGGAGGGGGGGGAATAAAGCTACAGTTGACGACACACAGGCTGAAGCACAACAGCAGCGAGGAAGACCGCGATGAAGCTGCTGCACGTTTCTGTTTCAGCTCAACTGTGAAGGCAACAACTTTTGAATATTAATGCTGTGAAAATTAAAATTGTGTGCGTTTCCATCAGGTACACTAAAGCAAATGCTTTTCAAGGAGGACACATCAGGAAACATGCTCTATTTTAGCGCTGACGTTCAGCGATCTCAGTCTCATGTGTAAACACATTATTTAGCTAATACTACTCTGTTTTATTCATAAAAACAATGGAGACTGCAGCTATAATATTATTTGCTGCTTTTGCTGTTTTATATGTCATTAATGGAAAATCAACCTGACCTCTTCAGAATCAGATGGTTTTGTCTTCTACAATAACTTTAGTATGTTTCATAAAGCTATGTACTATGAGTTACGGGCCTCCACACTACGTACAGTGTTTCCAGCATTCCTGAGCCCTCACAGTAGCTCTCATACATACAGGAGATATCCACATAAATCTGTAATGAACACATTTGAGCTACAAAATCTACTGTACACACACTTCAAGTTACAATCTAAAGCCTGATCAGAACTATTTCTTTTCAATATCAGTGACGTAGCATCGTTTCAGCAGCACACCTGCACCAATTTAACATCTATGACGTTTGAAAAATCACTGGAGAGAACTTTAAAAAGTGCCGTTTGGATAAAAACTCCTCAGGGTCATACCTCCTGCTGTGATTGGCCAAAACAAGGAAAGGTCTCTTTCTGCCAACACTGATACCTGCTGATATCTAATGTAATTAGGAGGTTATGAGGGCGGAAGAATGCAGAAAAAAACGACACACATTAAAAGCACCAAAGGTCCTTCCCCTGTATATTATGAGGACCGATAAAATTTTAGATGCCGTCATTAAATATGCAAAGAAACAGCTGATCCTGACAGCTGGGAACGCTTCAGACTGAACTGATTTTGTATGAACCGACTGTGATTCTTACAAAAATTATTATTTTGTTGGGCAGACACAACGAGCCACTTAAAGCATCCAAATTTAAATGACTTACATTATAACAATAACTGAAACAAAGTTTGGCATTTAATAACCATAAAAATGTAATAATAAGCTGGAGCTTTAGAGTGATGTATCAGATTATTGTATATAAATATAACATTGAAATCGGTGTATAATTAAACACTATTTCAGGCCGAGTTTGGGGATCACAGAGAAAGCAGGTGGAAAAAGAGACAGGCAGTGAGCGAGAGGAAACGTGGCAGACACAAACAGACAAAGAGATGCAGAGAGACGGTGTCACCTGGCAGCATGCACAGTGTCCTACACCAACGACAATAATGCTGACAGGACAGGATGTCGCTGGCGGCCCCCGCCCTGATACAGCTGCGCCGCGCGGCACTCCACCTCCACGAGGCTGCAGAACATGCAGACGCGACTCTGAACCCGATGAATCCGAGACCGGCGCTTCAACACTCGAAGAGCAGATTAATGACGAGACTACGTCAGCGTATCACCACCGAAGGCAAATTATGTTCTGAGAAAAACTCGATCGCTCTCATGACTGCTGTGTTCCCACAGGACACACACAACACNGATTCACCCAGAGGAATTATACCCCCACCACGAAGAAAGGTTTTAGTCAGAGGCAAAAGGAAAACTACCAACAGTGTAATAAAATAATTAATTTTCATCCAGCTTTTGCCCATTTTTAATATTTGTAATATTATTTGTGAAGGTGAGGTGGTTCGGCCATCTGACTAGGATGCCTCCTGGGGGCCTTTTGGATGAGGTGTTCCGGACACGTCCTACCGGGAGGAGGCAGACCCAGGACAGGCCGCAGAGGTTACACCTCTCGGCTGGCCTGGGAATGCCTCGGAGTCCCCACGGATGAGCTGGACAGGGAGAGGGAGGTCTGGGCTTCTCTCCTTAGGCTGCTGCCCACGCGACCCGGCCCAGAAATAGATGGATTTGTAATGAACATATAATTACAAATAATGCACAAGCAAATTCAGACTTCTGTCAGGATGTTATCTGATGCCATTTCAAGGTAAACAAGATGTCAGGATAGGGGATTAAAGAGAGGAGTTAAGGAGAGGCTTGGATCGGGATGCCATGTTTTTATTTGGCTGACACTCACAGAAGCAGCCTAATCAATCGCTCGTCCGGGCCAGTGTCGAGGCCAGGTGGACCGACAGTCCCGCACAGCCACACGTCATCAATAACCCAGCTTTGTGTTATCAGTCGAGTCAAACCTAGCCTGGACTAGTTACCTAACCAGCTGAGAATTCATCAATAGGCTGTGAGTGTGTGTATGTGTTGTGGTATTGATCCAGCGTCCTTTTTGCTGCTGAGAAAGTAAAGTGAGAATCAGACAAGGACAAAGTTTGGTCAGCGGAGTCAAGGCCGTGCAAAGAAATCCCTCTGAGAATTATCCCTGAAACTGTGAGCCCATCGCACAAACACACAAGGTTAAAAGCACAAATGACAAAGAACGGATGGAAGAAACCATTTTCACACATGCACCGCAGCCCTGAATTTCTCTGGACATTAAATGGAGGCGGTGCATGTGAGAAATGTCCAACGCCGTCAGACCAAACATCAAACTGTCTCTGACTGTGAGTTCACAGCAAGTGAGCGGTCCCAAAATGCACCCTCGCCCAAGCCAAACTGTTTCCATTAGTGAGGAGGGATCTGATGCTCATCATCTGCTGCTGTGGGCTACATGTGGGAAAGCACAGCCTCAGACCCGATTCCCTGTCTGCAGTGGCAGGTGAATCAGTACTAACACGCCGCACTAATAAGCAGCTCGTTAACACACAGTCTGGCCTCATCATTCAGGAAGATGCACAGACAGTAAAATATGTGGACGTAGCCTCTGCGTCCAAACGTGAAGCCAACGCTGAGATGTTTTAAACCTGCATTCTTTTTACTGACCAGCAGGGGGCGATCGCTCCGGCTGCACAAACCCTTCAGTATGTTTGGAGATCTATGGAAGAACGGCTCTCGGCTCCTTTGCTCTGTGACCTTGGTTCAAACTTTCCTGATGATGATTTATGGGCTCAACACGACTTTCAGGTTTTACTGAATAAAACATGAAGCTCATTTTGTAAATTGTGGTCATTACTGGAGCCAGAAAGGAGGATTATTCATGGTGTGCTGATTGGTTCTCACTTCATTAACCACCGGGTGACATCACAGTGGCTACCCAATCAAGCTTTAGTCCTTCATATTAAGCCTAAGCTACTGTGATACTGGAGCTGTGACACAATGCTCCAGTGAATAACATTAAATTAACTTTATGACTTTATTTATTAGAGGTTAACCTGCAATTACAGGTTACAGGCTAACACAGTCACAAGGTGTTTCACAGGCAGCAGAGTAAAGAAAGCTGCACGCTCAGTGAAGACATTAATATTTCAGTGCTGCATTATTTAAAGGGGTGAACGCTCCACAATCATAGCTGAATGAGAAAATACTCGAGGTATTTTCACTGCTTGAAAACAGCACGCAGCCCCGAGGCAGCGGGCGATTTTGCTTCATTAGATCGCGCTCAATTGTCACATACACGGCGCACAAAAACACAAATAGATGCAGCAGGCTGGGCTCAGGCAGGAAAGGGCTAAATCTCATTAGGGACACAAATGCAACGCATGTAGTTAATACATAACCCGAAATGTCACCAGACAAGCATACGGTGACGTAGGTTACTCCAAGTCTTTGCCCGGCTTTGTTCTGGAGGACTGAGCGGGACACGTGACGGATGCAATACAATGACACAAAGCAGGACTCACTGCTTCACCAGCTCCTTGGAATGGATATACTATACCGAGTTCACAAAAGACTTAAATAACCCATAAAACTGGACAGGCAAGCCTTTTATCAGGCAGCACTGCAAGAGCTGCAGACAGAGAGGTCTCTGCACTGCAACCACGGACAAAACCGAGCCAGTTGTCTCAGCGCTTAAATGTGTTTGTTTCGCACCCTAACCACAGAACAACCAAAAGGTGAAAGGTCAGATGACTACAGCACACAAGGGTCAACTGAGGGTTTTAATCTAAGGCGAGAACAGGTCAGCCTGCAGGCACGCAGAGGACGCCGCGGCGGGCGGTGCGATACATCTGTAAAATGGAAAAGATAAAAGGTTTGCTAACGCTGCGCTCACGAGAGAAGGATTAAAGCCTGAGCGCGGTTCAAAGTTGAGAGGCCAACTCGTTAAAGCGCCGCATGCAGGAACGCCTCACTCACCTTCTGAAGGCTGGTCGGGTTGAGCTGCGTTTTATCGATGATCTTTATTGCAACCTGAGAGGAAGGGACAGAAAAACAAGCAAACAAAAACAATATGAATGAGGCGACTTTATCACCGATGCCATCCTGACTAAAAATATCTGAGCAAATATCCGAGGGTTCACAAACGTGGCCCGAATCTGAAGGGCTGTCTTTCATTAAAACAGCAGAAAACCTTCCCAACTGAGAACACAGTATTGATGCTTGAAAACTGACTTTAATCATTACCTCTTAAGGTAATTGGTCAGTATTTTAATTCTTTTAAACACATTCTGAGTTGTTTTAATTATCCGCTACTTCAGCGTCCGTACTGAACAAGGCTGAATCAGGCTTTCTGACCCTCGATCTTAATCTTAATCCACTAGGCTTGAATGGAAAAATACACAAAAATATAGAAAACAGACTGCAGTGAGGACAAAGAGCGGCATGTTTTACAGCACAGCAGCTAAAGTCCACTGAATAAAGAAGGAGGTTTAAGGACGTGCGCTGACCCGGTCAAACCTGGACCGCTCTACCACTTTGAACCACCATATATGACCGTCTGCTGCGCTGTGTGGGTGGAAAACAGCAGCTATCGCATGACTGAGCCGGTGGCAGACACACAAAGTTTCCTCAGCCTTGAGTTATCAGCTGAGCTAATGTAGGTCAAGGGTTTTATGAGAAGAAAGACTGCAGTGTATTTAAACACATGGACGTACACCCACACAAACAAAACACAACTGTCCTCCTTAAAGGGTTTCAGGCCTCGGCTGTGCTATAGGGAGCTGCAGTATTTATCCTGCTGCAGCTCTGAAACGCTTTCCCTTTAGCCTCGTGTGAACCACTGTGCACATCTGCCCNCCTTTGTGCGTCGTCTCCTTGAACTCACCTCTCTGCCGGTTAATATGTGTCGCGCCAGTTTAACCTTGGCAAAGTTGCCTTTGCCGATGGTTTTGAGAAGTCGGTAGTTTCCGATGTGTGGCTGTTCATCTGAACACAAGGCGATGGAGTTGCGACATCTGGCACCAAGCGAGCGGCTCGACCAGCCCGTACCCTTCTCCGAGCGGCTGGCCGACAGGGAGGCATGCTGGAGAGAGAGAGAGAGAAACCAACTATAATACAGCCAAAAAAACTGTGAAGCTCATTTTCAATCATTGTGCTATTGTCTTCTCTGACTTTGGATAAAACCTCCTTGGGGGGGTGACAGGACAAAAATGTCCCTGTGCAGGAGAAACCATGTGATGTCTAACTGTGTAAAAATATGCCAGAAGAAAACCACATAACACCAGTATGAAAACTGACTGATTTAGTGAAGTCAGTTTTTCACTGCTCATTAAATAAAAACTGAAACTGCTCATTTTTAAAGGAAAAACTGCCAAACATGAGTTAAACAGTAGATGGAATATGGCTACTAAAATCTTGTAATAAGGCATTTATTAAACTTTAATTGGCTAAAATATTACTGAAGTGAAAACATAACTAACTGCAGACCCAACATATTTAACACATTTGTACAGATTAAACGAGTGAAGGCGTGAGCTCCCAGTGATCTCGCTCCCTGCAGAGACCTTGTGACTCTACGCCACAGACGAACCCCTCCGTGTCTTTATTCAGCACATTCACACGTGGCTGCAGGGTCAGTGATGTTAGTCTCGTGTTCCTGCTGCTGCTGATGATGATGATGGAGGTGATAAACTGATCCGGCCTGGATACCTGATGCTCTGCTGATTCTCACTGCATGCTTTAAAACTATTTACATCACCCTCCTCAGGATGCAGGGTAATAGTGACAGCCAAACCAATCAGCTGGCACTTATTATTTCACAGCAGTGTCAGAGGGATAACACAGGACTGGCAGCCTAACTTAAGGTGGCTGTAACTGTAATCCAGCCACACGATTGGTTCACCGTGGAGCTATTCTCATTCTCATTGGCCTTTCGTGTCGCCTGTCATCACACGGATGGAACGAGTTCTATCGACCTTATAATGATCATGTCTCGTATTTGTGTCAAGGCAAAGTTATTTTGTGATAATCATCTTTACTGTTTTATGACCCAGCTCTAGTTGTTGGCCCTACACGGCCTCTTTACTATGAAGCTCTAAAAGCTGCTTTCCTGAGCGCTCAGTAGAAACATAAACACCCAAAGGAAAAAAAACTAGCGTAAATGCTTCATCTGCAGCGAGGACGTGAGGAACAAAGCTTGAAGACCAAACAGACGCACTCCAATTCCTGCCGTCAGGCCTGATTATCATTAAACCAGCATCTGAACTGCAGTGTGAGCAGGATCGTGTTAAAATGTGGGTATTAAATGTTGGCAGCTACAAACTACTCTCACAAACGTCCGGTGAGAAATGATGGAGCAGTGTGTCACAGTGGCATTTCAGGATGTTCCTGACAGTCGTGTCAGTCCTCCCGTCGCAACAGTGTCGGGT
Source organism: Australoheros facetus (assembly GCA_030220045.1). NCBI lineage: Eukaryota > Metazoa > Chordata > Actinopteri > Cichliformes > Cichlidae > Australoheros > Australoheros facetus. The sequence goes on from JASGAU010371520.1 coordinate 13,645, forward strand.
GAGATTCGCTCTTTCCTGCAAAGTGACTCGCTACACTTCTCACTATTTTTAGCAACTCACTGCTTTTCTCTGTGGAAGGCATCAGAAGATTTTCCAGTTACAGACCGTTTTCTTTGGGTTCGAGTCTGACCCTTTGCTGCCTGCCTTCCCCATGTTCCTGTCTACCTTCACTGCTCCACTTTCCAATAAAGGCGAAACGCTTTCTCATTTCATTGCTGTAATTTCCACAGAAAGAAAATCATGTGTGACCGAAGTTTGTGAATCAGGGGTGAATATCTAGATTAGGCAATATCTCTGGTGAGGTGTTGCTTGTGACGCCCTTAAAAAGTGATCTGCAGTAGTGGTGGGCGGATCGATCCAAAATATCGATATTATCGATTAGGGGTGTGCGATATATGTCGTCTACGATAATATCGTAATTGCCGTGTTAACGATGTGCGAGCTGACATTATTGAGTATGCTAATTAGGGGGAAAAAACCCAACAACAATCAAACCCTCGACTCCACGCTTTCACTACTTTATGCTTTAGTGCAGGCTGCTGCGCGTGCGCATTGAGAGCGCCCGCACTGAGCGCTAGCATAGCTGCCTGAACAACACACCTAAAGCTGGAAATGAGTGAACACACTGCGCCAGGGGAGGAAACTCAGACATCGCCAGCCTCGCAGTCTACCGCCTTAATTCCTAATCGAGGAGGCGGTGTGCAGTTTGCAGACTTTGTAAGAAAGCGGACAGCTCGACAACCAAGCTGTTCCATCATCAGCGAGTATGAGGAATATGAAAAGTTTCGGGAACTCGCTGTCCGAGACAAACCACGACTAGCGGAATAAAGAGAAAAATAATGGATGGATAGATGTTAATATCCTTTAAGTTAAAGTAGGTATGTTACTCGTCATAACCCGGCGACGTTCTTGGAGCGCACCTGTTTGGAGCCGCGGATAATACGCTGAAGCGGGTTTCTGATCAGATGAAGGTGTGTAGTTTCTGTGATTTATTTTGCTATAATGTAGTGGGACAGCCTCTTATTTTAGGTTTTTTTTTCTCCTTCTGTCAAGTCTTTTTCTATTTACATTTGTCATGCCAGGACACATGAAAAAGAGATTTTAATCTCAATGTGTTTTTCCTGGTTAAATAAAGGTTAAGTAAAATAAAAAATAAGTTAATGTCTGAAAAACACTGATTTAAGTCTTATATTTTACCAGCTTGCACTTCTTGTATGAACACATTTTTAAATAATGCGAATTATCGTTATCGAGAAAATTACAGTAGAGTTATTATTTTTTGTCAATATGGCACACCCCTATTATCGATACAACGATTAATATCGAACGATATTAGCATGATAGGATCGATACTCCTGTTCATCAGGGAGCAGATATGTCTGGGCAAACACAGCTCCTCTCATGCAGGCACTCTTTGCTCCGCCCCCTCCTCTCCCGAGTCTCTGCACCGCTGTGATTGGTTGTCTGCGGTCACATGACTCAGCGGCACTTAGCAGTCATGTTGGCTGTTAACAGTGAAGTCCATGGTGTTCTCTACTGTGGGAACACCATGGACTTATTTAAAGATGTAAAAGAGCACGAAAAAGAAATGGCTCGGTTCCCGAGGAGCAGGAGGAAGGGTGTCCCTCAGACAGACCCAGACCCCGACCCGGAGACAGAGCCCACTGTCACAGTCCTTTCTGAGAGGCTAAGAATAACCAGGTAGCTCATATAGTGGTGAAAGTGATGTTTCAGTCATCACTCATGTCGGTTCTTCAGGATTAGTTCATGTTAAAAAGTAACTTATCATCGTAGCGGTTACTTCAGCAGACTGATTTCCTATAGACAATATTCAGGCAGTCAGATATATATTCAGCCCATTAAACTATGTTAAATTACTTTATTGAAACTA
>JASGAU010371521.1:0-11321 GCA_030220045.1 Australoheros facetus
TCTGTATTATTGTAGGGTCTTTACCCGCAATACAAAGCGCCTTGAGGCAACTGTTTGTTGTGATTTGGCGCTATATAAATAAAATTGAATTGAATTGAATGTCATGTGCTGTGTGGCCTTTTCTGTATTAAGAACAACTGAGTAGCAGTCAATAACTATTCATTTATTGTTTTATCTAACAACTGAAAATGAAAAAATTGATTTCCATTACAAATGTTTGATTTACAGCAATGGTGTAAAATATTTGCATGTTTGAGGGCAAAATACTCACTAATACAAATCACTGATCTAGTCAATGTTCACTGGGATTTTTGTGTATTTTCCTTCTTTTTATCTAACATCGAATGTGTTGTGTCTTCTTTATTCATAATTGTTATACAACTACTAAATATGAGTTCAGTCTGTTTATCCTAACTTTTGTTTTTGCTTTAGTAGGACACAAAATGTCAAGTTACAGGAGTGAGAAGAAAGTCTGAATGGGTAGAGAGAAGTTTACAGGCACACAGTGAAAAAGTAGAAGGTTTTGGGTTAGGTGAAATTGGATGTTTTGTACTTTTTTGTGCATGAAATAGAACAATAAAGTTCAATTTCACCTACTTAAAAAGCAAGGAATAAAGGGAAAGGAGGGCAGATTGAAAAATTGGGAATGCATACATTTCCCATTTAAACCTCAACACTCTAGCTTCTTCCTTCTTTCTTTTTCTTTGCCACTTTTTGCCCTACTTTGCCCTGGTCCATATACAGTATGCTCCTGGTATTAATTATATTCTCTCCTCCTTTTCCTTTTCTTGTAGTATTCTCATCATGTTCTGCACCTCTGTCTCCCCTCCTTACTGTAATTCTCTATTCGCTACTTGTACAATATTGATCTTCTCACTTTTCCTTCTTTCTCTGATTAAATTTCTGCTTCTCCGTGATTGTGTTACATGACTGTACAGATAACAGTTTCCTCTCTGGCTTCTACAACAATATTACATAATTTGTGGCAATGGTAAAATCTTCGTGTGAAGTGGCTGCATAATTTACCTTTAATGTTTTACATTTTTTAAAATGTGTTTCAGGGGAGGTGATGGAATCATGCTAATAGTAATTATTGCAGTTATCACTAGAGCCAGGCACAAACAAAATTATTTAAAAATGAAGCGGCTTCCTTCATAGTTCACATATTTAAAAAAAAAAAAAAAGTTTAATTAAAGAACTCTTGCTCACAACCCTATCCCATGCTGCTTACCTCAAAACCTGAAAACTGGGCTGCAGTCTGAATTCCAGCAAACATCATCTCCAGATTACAACCCATCTTGCATCCAAAGCTCAATTAAACCAAATGAGTGAACTGTGAACAAAAACATCTAGCCCTAGATCTAAATTTAAGGTGCTTTTCATATCTTTTGTGGGATATTTTCAGCACTAACAAGGAGATTAGAAGAAAGCCAAGAAGGATTTGCTGACAGTCGTTAATTGGTTCATACTGTTAAAGCCAGGTGCACTGTCACCTCCTGTCTGTGTTAGGAGAGGAACAGGAGGAGCAAGAGGCAAGGAAGAAGAGGTGTCAGAGAGGGGACGGCAGGGAGTTGGAGTATCGATCCACATCACGTTAAGATGACCTACAGACAACTCTGCTGGGACAAGCTGTCAGCTCACTGTCTAAGTATGTGACTTCCCTTTCTGTTTGCTGCTGGTCTGTGCTTTTGCTCTCTCTGCTGGTCTGTCACTACTTACTTCAGGTAAATTCAAGGTGCTTTAGAATTTCCAAAAGTGTCAATCCTGACAATAAATAAATGCATTTATTCAGCTGTTCAAGCCCTTTGCTGTTTGCTGTGGTTTATCAGTTCTGCACTACAATAGAAACATGGTACAGCAATATGGCAAACTCTGCCATTTGAACCTTCTAAATTCTATGTACCTCTAAAATTTTGACCTTAACACTGATATTCTTAATGTATGAAAGTACCTCTAGCACATTACAAGCAGTTGCTTGTTTCAAACACGCCATAAGGTATCCTTGTGTGTGCATGGCATTGGTGAGACAAGGACTGTGACCCCCAACTCCTCATGTCATGCATGGTCTGGCAGTGCCAGCCGTCCAGTTGAAGAGGAATGCTGCCCCATAGGATTCTAGCAGCACAATAGTCCTGGGTCATCTTTGTCATATTTTTTGTTTCATGATACTCCAAATGTTTTCAGTTGGTGAATGGTCTGGACTGCAGGCAGGCCAGTTCAGAATTCGGACTATAGTTTCTTCTTTGCATGATCGAGCTTAAACCTACATTTGTGGTTCCATTTCTGGATATGTTCATGAGCCCATGGAGGGATTTCCATGACAGTATTATGCCTGTTTTTAATTTAATGAACCTCTTTGTATCTTTACCTCTGAGAAACTCTGCCCCATTAAGACGCACTTCTTACACCCAGTCATGTTACTGACCTGTTATCAATTAGCTTAACTGGTTTCCGAAATGTTCCTCCAGCTGTGTCTTTTTAGTGCCACTTTTGTTGCCCCGTCCCAACGTTTTTACAATGTGCTGCTCTCATCAAATTAAAAAAAAGCTAATATTTTTCTTAAAATGGCACATTTTCCCTGTTTAAACAGTTGTGTTCTCTGTTTTCTAATGTGAATAAAACCCGTGCTTCTGAGATTACAAATCATTGCATTCTGTTTTATTTACATTCACCATAGTGTCGGGTTATTCGTGCAAAGGGGTCTATTTGAATCTGAAACCCTACTGGAAAAGAGACGCATTACAGGTGAGTTGCATTCATCATCAAATTGATTGCAATGTGATGGCAATCTGTCTGCTTCTTAAATCAGATGGAAATTATTTACAAACCATTGCTAATCTGACAGTGATCGCTGTCCGTTCGAGTCAGAAAGCAACCTGTGAATTCGCCTTGCGATCAAAAGTGGTTGCCCAGAGGTTAAGGGTGTTGTGTGCTCAACCTCTGGGCAACCAGTTGATCACCGTAAGTGCCTGCAATTGGTCACTGAATGTGAAAAATTCGATGTAATCACTGGGAAACCACCATTTTTTTTTCTAGTTGCAAGAAGATTGCTGTCCTATTTTTATTTTATATATTTTAGTGGAGTGAGCCATTATGCATAATGGTGAGACGCAGGCGGCATTTAACAGGATTGCATTCGTTCAGTACAATTCAATTTAGTTTTATTTAGCACCAAATCCGAACAGCAATTGCTTCAATGCACTTTATATTGTAGAGTCCCTACAATATAATATATACAATATAATACCCTACAATTATGTAACACCCTGAGATGAGAGCACAGAACATCCAGCAGACATGAACCAACAATATCATCCACATTGGCTGGCTGTCATCACCTCATCATCTTTATACAGACTTTTCTTGGTTAACATTCTTTTAATCTAGAGAAATGGTATTGGAGCAATAATCTGCATGTCAGAAACTGAAACATAAGGTGCTTTAAAATGTGACAGATCCTTACAAATCATGTAAAGACTTTGGAATGAGACTGTTTGTTTTAGCTGCAGCATTATGGAGCAGCCTCACGCTCATGTCTCCTGTGGTAATACTTAAAATAAGACATTAACTAAGACTTTTGATATTGCTGTATTTCTGCTTGCATTGATTTATTTGGCTGAGTTGCTGTTTTTTTACACTATAGTTGTGTGTGTGTGTGTGTGTGTGGGGGNAAAAGCTTACTTGAGAATTTACTTTTTCTGGCACACACAAGCAAACCAAAATTACTGTTCTCACACACAGGCTTCCCTACTTCTGACTCCCTGCCTAGAGGGAGATGGGCATCTTTGACAGGCAGTGTTATATATGTCTGATCTCCAAAGCCAACCTGGGAAAGATGGATGATAGATTGTTTTTTCTCTCTCTCTCTTACTGTGTGTCTCTGCCCTCCTGTCTTTGACCACCTTGCTCCTCCTTCCTAAAGACAAGCCCAGCTTAACAGTGCAGACTCTACAGACTGACACCCCTGAAATTTGTGTAATTCTTTAGTCTATATTTAAATAATATATTTGGAATATGAAAAATTTTTTTAAAAAAATCTACTTTTTGCTCTTATATCCTTCCATGCATCCATTTTGGTAACCCACACACATTCATTATCACAAACAGAGGGCCAAGTGTTGTAACCTTTCAACCATTTATACGATCAAATAATATAGTTACTTAATTTTTGTGGCTTATTTTTATGGGGTTAGAAAATATTAAGAAAGTTTTCTTTTATATGTTCTCTTTTAGATTTCATACACACCCACAGTTCACCCACATGTGTTTTCACTTGATTAGCTTGATTAGGCTTCTTTCAGGGTCTGTGTGGGCATATACAAACTGTTCTTTCTTTCTGCTGTTGCACCTGTTTGTAATCTTAAGCAGGACTCTAATAAGCCTCAATAGGTAGAAACATCTATTTAATATCTTATTAGCGTTCTACAACAAAGAGTCACATACTGGGGTGGTTCAAGACTTTTGCAGAGTCTTGAGACACCCCTCACTTCTTTATAATTTGCTTCCAAGGAGACAGACTTTCTTGTAGTTTTTAAATGGTCTTGAGCAGTAGCTCTCCAGGCTTTCTGAAGGTCTTTTGAAGTTTTTCTTTGAAAACACTGACCTATAAATCATACAACCATAAAAAGGCACCTAACTCAAGGGATGAACCATGTTGCGTCTAAACATAACAGACAAATTAGCAAAGAATCAAGTTCAAATTGTATCTTTGGGCACTTTGTTACTAGCAGCCTGTCCAAAACATAACATTTGTTCCCATTCCTTCAGCTGTATCTATAAAAAATGCTAAAGGTAACACAGTGTGACAGGCATAAGATAGCATTTTTGCACCAACAAGGTGATTCCTAAAGAGCTATTAGCCAAAAACTTGGCATGGTGTGCAGTGTGTGTCTACAGTAGATGAACGGTATCTAAAAGTAATTTCCTCAAGAAATAGGAAAAAAAAATCCAGCACAGACCTGACATAGGACCTGGGAGAGGTATCTGGCACTTCAGCTGATCCAGCTACTGTTTGCTGAAGCCTCATTAGAAGTTGTCTTAGTGGAATGGTGGCTGTCAAGAAGCCACACTTAAGGATGGGAAACAGAGAGGAAAGGCTGAGGTATGCCAAATTACACAAGAACTTAACTGAAAATAAGTGGCAGCAGGTCTTTTTGAAATTTTTGGTTCAAATCATTGTCAATATGTACAGACAAGGTCAGAGAGAGGTACAACAATGAGTGCCCACACCCACGTAAAACATGACGGATACTCTGTCATCATTTGGGGATGCATTTCCACCAGTGGTGTTGGGGATCTTGTCAAAATTGATGGAATTGTGAACTCAGATTTTGGTCCACTGTGCAATACCATCTGGAAAGCATCTGATGATACGAGACCCACTGCCAATGCAGTAAAAGCAATTTTAACTGTCTAGCTGCTGATTTCAGGTGAAGATAAAGAATTTAGAGGTAACCTCCTCCTTCATTAGTCGATCCACTTTGTACAATTTACCAGTTTCATTGGCAGAAAACCAGCCCCAGACCATGACGCTACCACCAACATGGTTGATGGCTGATTCAGTGCTCTTAGGTTTGAAAGCCTCATCTTTACTCTTCCAAACATACCTCTTGCCATTGTGGCCAAATAGCTCAATCAATGTTTGTTCTGATCATAAAATGCTTTTCCAGAAGGCATTCAGTTTGTCCATGTGGGCAACTGCAAATCTCAGTCCAGCTTAAAAGCGCTGATTTTGAAGCAGGGGCTTCTTTTTTGGTTGGCACTCTCTCAGTCGATGTAAAACTCACTTCACTATGAACAGTAATGCTGGTGTTCCAGTTTTCAGTTCATGGTAGGCTTGAGCCTGGGTGGCTCTTGGGTTGTTTCTGGACCTTGTATAAATGGAGATAAGGACACGCACAATCCAAAAATGTAAAAAAACAAACAAACTGGGTCCCGATCTAACAAACAAGTAAAAAGATAGTAGAGTCCGCACACCAGTGAAAGCTCCTGAATGACTTTTAATACAATACCATAATGTAACGTTTTGGGCACAGCTGCCCTTCCTCCCCCTTGTTTCTGGACATCTTAATAATTTTCCTCTCATCTTAGGGTGACAGTTTGGATCTTCTTGGCAATGGTGATGAATAACTTGTACTTACATGCAGCTGTTTGAACTGATGATCTTGGAATCTGAAGTTGTTTAGAGACCTTCCCTTGTGTAAATCTACAGTTCTTCTACTTCACTGAGTTCCTTGAACTTCCCCATTGTTCTGAACATTGGTCAACCCAATGAGTAAAACAAATCATTTTATGCTGGCAAAGAGAAACTACCAGTTGTAGTGAATCATGATCACTAATGAGAAATTAATAAGCCTTGTCAAGTTAAAATACATTGTAGAACCTACCAAGTGTTAAAATATTTAAGTGTATGCATTTTTTTGAGCCTATGTATACTTTTGACCCTATGTGGATTAAAGAAAATCCAAATTATATTCAAACTTGTGGATGCAATTCTTGTTTTTAAAGTCACAAAACTACAGTTCAAAGAAATCATTAAAAACCCCAAATTATAATGACATTCATGCTCATGATGAGTGTATGTAGACTTCTGACCACAACTATAGGTAAGTGCGGAAAAATGTACCAAATTTCATCATTTAATTTCATCCCTAAAATTGGCCATTTTAACATGGCAGTCTATGGTGCTTGGCTTGCTTTTCTAACCAGCTTGAAGTGGCTATTCGAGAAACTGCAGTTTTCTGGCACTTCTGCTTTGGCTTCATTTTTTCAGGACCAGACACATCCAGAATAAACTATAATCACAGTTTACTGGTTGGATTATCATGACAGTTTGTGTGATATTCATTGTACAAGAAGATGGCTGGTGGTCCTCATTTCACATTTCACCTAGAAGTGATGAAGAAGATGGTATACACCTCATAATTATCAGTATCTTACCATTATTACTGTGTCCATGCTCAAGGTTTGAACTTTTAACTGTTTTCTTTTTTTAATGAAACAACCAGATACTGACTTCTGTAGCTGCATCTTCTAAATTCATTCAAAACCCTAACGATGGCCCAAGTGCCATTCACTTCTCAATAAAAACTTTACTGATTTTTAGATTTAAGATCCTGGATACACAAAATAGCTCCCCAACTTCTCTGATTAAATCAGTCTAATAGCATCTCCTCCGTATAGAATACAAATAGCTTACCACTCTGCTGTTTAAGAAACCAAATTGCATTACCAAAATTTACATAGCGAACAGACCTTGCGTAAGACAAACTTCTTTTACTTTGACTGAAGTTGCACTGAACTCCAGCAGCACTGTGTTTACCTCAAAAAATATATATTTTCCCACTCTTCACTCCTCCGCACTCTTTTGTACAAAGCCAAGAAAAGTGACTCACTCTTTTACATAAAACCCTGGATGAAGCTGTCATTATAGGGCAATTATTATAGAAAAAAGTTACTGTATGAAAGGCATTGATCCCTTCAACAGCAGGGAGCGCCCATCTCCTGCTGACACACAGCTGGACAGCTGTCCTTTCTTCAGCAGCTTTTTGATTGCAGATCTATGGGGGGAAACGGGCTGTAATACTGAGGAAATTATCTTGAATAAGGTGAAATTGAGTTGCATACAGGATAATTACCAGTCACTGCTGCATGGCAATCATGGCCAAAGGCATGAGGTGCTGATTGGTGGCCTGCTGCACATGCTTAGAGACAGCTGTGAGTATCTGTGCACTGTAGGCACTTGCCACATTCTTGCATCAATATACAAATGACATGTTTGCATGTTCAAATGGATCAAGCATCACTCAGTTGCTCAGTTTCTCTTGCTCATATACTTGTTGAATGATTTGCACAAATACAGTTCAAATAAATAAGAAAAGTTTGGGTAAATTACCACCCAAATGAGTATAGATAGATAGATTTTTTTTTCTACCCATGGCTAGATATTTTCTAACTGTCAAAATGTTAAACTATGCATTTCCTCCCAGGAGAGTCCTTCAGATTCCCACTGCAATTCATACTTTGTGCATCATCATCTCCCTCCTTTTTCCTATTCTGTAGACAGCATTTCATTCCTCCCCTCTCTCTTCACAGTTTCCTCTCATTCCTTCCTCCTGTCTCTCTATTCACATCTGCTTCAGGTTTCTCATGCATCTTTTCCTCAGCTTCTCAACATTATAATTGCCATGTTTTCTCTCCTCTCAATGTGCTAATTAATATCAGAAGAGGAAAAACTAAGACTTTGTTGGGTTTTATATGCAGCCACTTTGGAAAAATTGATAAAAATGTTTTCTCCTTTTTCTTCCAGACATATGAGCTTACCAGAGAGTTACAAACATTCATCATTCATGTTTAAAGTCTTCAATGAGCGTCTTTTTTAATTCAGCAAGAGCACTCATTAGGCTTCAAAACACAGTTATAAAGAGAGCATAGTCTGCTCATTTTTTAGTATGATTATTAATGATTATGTTATTTACACACAGACTACTATGCAAAAGTCTTGAGCTAGCCCCCCATTTCTTTTTATTTTGCTAGGAAAATGGGAAATCAGTGGACCAATTCAGTGAAACATGCAAACATAAATGGAAATTCTGTATATAAAGTAAAAACAGAGTGTACAACTGTAACAAGGAGGAAAGTCAGTATGTAGTCAGCCTGAGTTCTCTTTGGATGTTGGATGCCTTTTGTTCCCACATGGCTTTAGTAATGTTGAGGTCTGGGCTCTGGGGAGACCAATCCATGACTGATCTCTATTCAGCTATGCTTTTACTGCACTGGCAGTGTGTTTAGGATCATTGCCATGCTGAAGATTAAGCTGTTGCCAGTCAGACACTTTCCAAATGGTATTACATGACCTCCTCTGTACACACTGACAATGATTTGAACCAAAAATTTCAAATAAATATATAAACATACAGCCATCCATACATATGCTATGATCATTAGTGTATGACGGTATGGTACATTATACTGTGTCAAATCACTAATCTGACATTCCATTATGTATTATAACATTGCTTTCGGTACTCAATTGAACTGTCAAATGTACAAATATATACGATTGTGAGATTTGTATGAAATATTTGTCTATGCCATATACAATGATCAAGCATAACAATACAACCACTGACTGATGAAGTGGATAACACAGATTATGACTTCATCATAGCATCTGTCAGTGGGTGGGATATATTAGGGAGCAAGTGAACATTTTCCCCTCAAAGCTGATGTGTTAGAAGCAGGAAAAATGGGTGAGTGTAAAGATTTGAGCAAGTTTGACAAGGGCCGAATTGTGATCACTAGACGACTGAGTCAGAGCACCTCCAAAAATGCAGCTCTTGTGGGATGTTCCCAGTCTGCAGTGGTCAGTATCTATCAAAAGTGGCCCAAAGTAGGAACAGTGGTGAACCAGCAATAGGGCCATGGGCAGCCACAGCTCACTGATGCACATGGGGAGCAAAGCCTGGCCTGTGTGGTCTGATCCAACAGATGAGCTACTGTAGCTCAAATTGCCAAAACTTTAATGCTGGTTCTGAAAGGTGTCAGAATACACAGTGCATCACAGTTTGTTGCATATGGGGCTGCATAGCTGGAGACCAGTCAGGGCGACCATGCTGACTCCTTTCCACCACCGAAAGCACCAACAATGGGTCCATGAACATCAGAACTGGACCACAGAGCAATAGAAGAACGTGGCCACGTCTGATGAATCACATTTTCTTTTGCTTCAAGTGATTAGCCCGGTGCGTGTGCATTGCTTACCTGAGGAACACCTGGCACCAGAGGCAGTGTGATGCTTTGGGCAAGGTTCTGCTGGGAAATCTCAGGTCCTGCCATCCATGTGGATGCTACTTTGACATGTATCACCGGCTTAAGCTTTGTTGCAGACCATGTACACCCTTTCATGGAAACTGTATTCCCTGTTGGCTGTGGCTGCTTTCAGCAGGATAATGTACTCTCCGACAATGCAAAAATGGTTCAGGAATGGTTTGAGGAGCACGAGTTTGAGGTGTTGAACTGACTTCCAAATTCCCCAGATCTCAATCCAATTGAGCAACTGTGGGATGTGCTGTCCGATCCATGGAGGTCCCAGCTCGCACCTTACAGGACTTAAAGAATCTGTTGCTAATGTCTTGGTCCCAGATACCACAGCACACCTTCAGGAGTCTAGCAGAGTCCATGCCTTGACAAGTCAGGGCTGTTTTGGCAGCAAAAGGGGTACCAACATAACAGTAGGCAGGTGGTCGTAATGTTATGCTTGATTCACATTGCCCAGTGCCCTGGGCAATGTTTATGCAAAGTTTCATCAAGATTGGTTACTCGTCTAGGAGGCAAAGGTGGCAATCACCTTTTTTTTTTTTGATTTTTCAACAGGCATAGTAAGACACCCCTGTTGTCGTGAAAGCGGTCCTTCATAATTCCAAGATGGCGGCGTCCATTGGTGTGTGCTGTACCCTCCGCATCACACTTGGAGGTGAATTATTTCTCCTTTTTTCTGTCTCGCACAGTTTTTTTTAACACAATTCATTGTCTAAATGTAGGTATGTTAATTGTCTTAATATTTTTGAATTGTTGCTGTTTGGTTCTGGTCCGCTACGTTTACCCGGAGGAGCCTGTCATCAGTGCAGGGGCTGTCACAGAATCTTAAAAATAACTCTGAATTCATTGCAGCCAGAAATCTGAACTGCCTGCAATTAACAGCAGAATCCAGATCATTAAATTAAATACATATGCAACTAAATGTATTCAGATGGCTGGCACTATGTCTGTGTTGCAGGTTGGGGGGTGACGCATGCGCTATCGGTGCTCGCTAATCGATTTTCCTGCTCTAAATATTGATCTTATGACAGAGCATAGTGGCTTGAATGTGAAATTGGTTGTACTTTTGCGGTACATTTTTGAGCATTATTGTATTTAATTGTATTAAATTGTAAGTAGCTTCTTCTGGTGACTATCAGAATCAGAATACTATCTCAGGGGGAAATTGCTTAGATGATAAAGTAAAGTGTCATATATGAACAGTGATGGTATAGTTACCTTGAAAAAGTAGTCCGACTACTGATTACTGATTACTCCTTTAAAAAGTAACTTAGTTACTTTACTGATTACTTAATTTTAGAAGTAACTAAGTTAGATTACTGGTTACTTTATTAGTTACTTTCAACAGCGGCCGGTCTTGTGCAAAAAGTGATCGTCTGTCATAAAGTGATTCAGATGTTTCTGTGTTTTTTTATGTGTAAAGTCTTTGCTTATATTGGTAAATAGAGTGCAGTCAACATGATTTATGAAGGGCTTATATATAAAATGCAGAAATAACCTGT
>JASGAU010371522.1:0-10885 GCA_030220045.1 Australoheros facetus
GGAGGTCCTTCATCAACCACCTGATCAGCAAGTGAAGAAAAGAGAACTTTGTAGCTGCTCCATCCACCCTGTTTGTTTCACACAGGGAAAAACTGCAGTACAGCAGTTAAAATATGCAGATGAACTGTTATTGTGAAAAAAGTATTTCTTATCCAGTTACTGGGGTAATTGATAGTATAATTGATTGAATACTCGATTACTAAATTAAGCGATAGTTGCAGCCATAATGAAATTTGCAACATACCATAAGCCAGTGCATCACCTTCTCACATAGGAGCAACAGGATTCAGGTGATAGAGCGATTGTTGTAAGTGAGTAAAGTTTATTTATTTAGTGCTTTTCACAGACAAAAAGTCACAAAGCACTGTACAATAATTAAAACACAATATCAAAAAACCCAGATAAAACACCATGTTAAAAACATTAACATTACCATATTAAAAGAAAAAGAATAAAAATAAAGTCAACAGAAAGCCTGGTTAGTCAGCTAAATGGAGCTGGAGTGGTAAACAGTTCCAGAGCTTTGGTGCCACTGCCTGAAAAGCTCTGCCCCTCCCTGGTTCTTAGGCTTGTACGTGGGACAACTAAAAGATTTTGATTTTGTTGTGTGTGAGACTGTTGACGTATGTAAAATGTATCCAGGCATTTGAAATCAATAGTTTTTTGTTTTTAAAAAAAAAGATCGGATTTGTATCTGTATCGGCAGATAAAATATTGGTATCGGACCTAAAAAAGTGGTATCGTGCCATCCCTAATTCCAATACAGTTTTAATTCTTTTCTTCTTTTTAAAGAAAGAACAGCCACAAAAAATGCAATCATGTTTGAGTTTTTAACACCGTTTCTTAATCTTAATCTTAAAAAGTGAAATCCAGTGTCACGATACAATCCTTATCTTGTCAGTTTATATTGATTTAGTGGTGTAAACAGTATCTTTTTTAAAAAGAAAATGCTGGATTATAGTCACACCTCTGTCCCATCGAACAGCAAAAGTCTTATGAAGGAGAGTCTAATAGTAAACGTCCAACTATCAATCATGCATGTGAAAATGTTTGAGTCCTTTTTATTAATCCCGCTGTTCCTACAAAAACAACAACTCCCACTGCTGTGGCTAGGGTTATAGCATTACATGTGAAAATAATTAGGCAGTTTAGATGTTTAGGCATTTTTCCCATCACTGGGGAGGTTTTTGATCAGTCCCGTATTCTGCAACCTATTCTTGCAGCAACTGATAGTTTATATGGCCCCACAGAGACACCATTTCAAATCATGCAGCCAGCCTGGGATTGCATGAACAAGCAGAAGCTACCAAGACAGCTTAAATCCACTGGAGGACTGTGGCAAGTTACCCAAGATGTTTGGACAACCTCATTTGCCTTGACAGGAAGAGCTGGCACTGGTCAAAAGATAAAGTGCGCTTACACCAAAAAGTTCTATTTTAGTCTTTGTTTAAATGCATTTTATATGAAAAGAAAAACATTAAATAGGCATCTTGCTTTACACCAAAGTAAGGATACTTTCAGAAATAGGTGATTTTTGTTTTTCATTAAAGTCACTTTAGTGTGGCAGTTAGGCTAATGTATACCTGGAGTGGATACTGTGACCTCTCATCTATCACAGTTGTTATAGTTAACTATAAACAAAAAAGTTAGTGTGAAAAACTAAAAGCTATCTTAAACTATATTTTGTGTTTACAAGACTGAAAAAATAGGAGAAAAAAAATGCGCCTTCAGTTCCAGCTTTTGAGATTTTACTTAATTTTATCTTGTACTATTATTAGTCAGTTTGGGGCATTTTTTTTTTCAACACAATCAACACTAGGAGGCTTTGGCGTATATGAATATTGAGATTGGGTTGTCTACATGACTAACAATCAAGTGTTTGTATTGTGGTACCTGTTCCAGGCTTCTAAAGTCCCCCTGACAAATACCACTGATATTATAAGGGAAAAAATACTAATACTACTACTAACAAGAAGAAGATGAATGAGAATAAATAAATAATAGATAAGTGGATGAAGATGGACGGAGAGACTGACGGATACATAAATAAATAGATAAAATTTCTAAGCAATCAAACTAAACACAGACGACTGAGTCCACACGCAAAACTCTTTGAAACTAAACGGAATGATTTTTTTTAATGAATTTAAAGTACAGACTATAATGACTCTGTTATCTATATTTATCTTATCCGAAGTTGTATATAAAGTAGAAACAAACAAAAAGACAAATAGCTCATATTGCTACCATGCGCTACCATGCACGCGCTGACGTGCACATACTCTGCCGTCCGGGGATGACCGGGACAGCGCGCGCGCGCGTTCTGAAGCGTGTTTTCTGTTTGTTGAACTGCGGAATGGTACAGCCCACGCGCCTCGGTCGCTATGGAGAGAGGCTCCCCAGGAGCACGAGCCAGCCAGAGAGAGAGAGAGAGAGAGAGAGGGAGAGAGAGCAGGGCCGAGCGAGGAGCGAGGAGGACGGATCGGAGAGTGCCGAGGCGCACAGACACACAGGAATCATGGAGAAAAGATTACCGCTCAGGACGACTCTGCCATCTAACGGACTGCGACTTTTGATATCTCTCCTCACCTTATACGGACTTACCGGTGAGTTAACGGTTTCTGTCTCATTCCTCCCGCTCCTCCCGCATTACTTTTGAGGCCACTGAAAGAAGTTGTGGCAGTGGGGTTGCTCGGAGGGTCCTCATGGATACAGCACACAACCCAAACCGGCTGGCTAGTTCTTAGTTTGAGGTGGGCTCGTCCTGCTGTATTTAAGCTAAGCTTAAGGGGGGTAGTTGTTGCCTGTGGACAGTTATCTTTATGTTAACGTTGATGGGAACGTATATCCTGCGCCAGTCGACCGTTAGCTCAGTCTCCTACCCCCCCCACTTGAATTCAACTCCGTTATAACCTTAGTCAACTTCTGTGCATTGGAGTGACTGTTACACACAAGCTAACTGTATTAAAGTCTTCAGAGCATTCCACGAGACACGACTCGAGGCACGGCACTGATTTGTGTTGTGGTGATAATGCGCAGACTTTCCTGCTAACGTTACTTACAGTATGTCACATCCTGACTTAGCTAACATCATTCAGGGACTGTGGGGGATTTACCGGCTAGTTTGTCCCCCACCCACATGGCTACAAACTGAGGAGGAGCAGTGATTAGAGGTGCGCAAAAATAGAAATGAAATGGAACAATCTGGGTGTCACTTATGGCAAGGAAGAGAGGAGCTCCTTTGTGAAAAGTTTGCCAAGTGGTTGGTTACAGATGGTGGTGGTGTAATGGAGAATCAGAAAGCATTTATTGTCATCAAACACAGTTGGTTGATGAAATACAGGGGAGAAGGAGAGGTAGCACAGAATCTTCTGCTGTGGGCGTGAGGGGTGGCAGGGGAAATGAAGACATATTTGAGTGCAGGCACTGCAGTCGCAGAGTCTGTGGAAGTATTGACCTGCAGTTGGGCTGCATGCCAGCTGAAGCACCTTCCAGCCCCCAAACTGTCCCGAGGAGAGCAGCTGGAAAGCTTTGCTGTGTCTCAGACACAAACACAGATGGATGCTTAAGTAAATACTACCCAGCAATACACCAGTGCTTTTTTTGTTTTTTTTCCCCCTGAATCCAAGGGCAATAAAAGCTTTCCAAATATGCATACACTTTATGTAAAAGGAAAAGAAAACTTTTACTCCATTGCTGATTGTAATGTGACATAGTGCTGGGCGGTATGAGGAAAAATTTGTATGATTTTATTATTTTTTTAAGATTCTGGCTGGTTCACAATATATCTTGGTTATTATTATAGATATTATTTATGCAGAAACACGCCTTTAATGCTCCTTCTTCTGTCAAGGTTAAATAAAATGTAAAACACTTTAATGTCATCACAAAAAAGGAAAAAAAAACAACCAAAATAAAAAGCAAACCGCTTTTATGCTCTATCAGAAGTGCTCATGAGTTCAGTAGATTCAGTCCTTAATAGGCTGCTTGTTCTGCATTTAGATGGAATGCTGCTTCTTGTTCCCACAGCAGAGCTGGCTTTGAAAAAAAAATCCATTTATATTTATTCTTCCACAGTTTGTGGCACGGATTTTTCAGTCTCTGGGCAAAAGTAAATAAATAAGTAAAGATTTTACCTGTTAACCTTCAGTAACAGCTTATCAATTCCTCACCTGGTTCCCTGTTGTTGTATGGAGCTGCCTGAAATTTACCTGCAGTGAAAGTCCAGCACACAGGCAGCATGAGGCAAAGCCAGCCAAACCTCCAAACAGCAGGCCCAGCTCTTCTTGGTCACAAGTTATTTTGGTGCGTTCCCACTCTTGTTTTCGTCATCACCCATATGCCTTAAATAATTACATTTTGGCACACACAAAAAATCCACTTCACTTTTACATAGAGGCCAAAACTAAAGGACAAGTCTTGGAAAACAGTGAGTGAAATCTTAGTAAGTTCTGAAAATATGTTATCATAACTTGACTCCAGCATTGGCATTTAGGGCTGGTACATTTAAGCCACTTGGAAAACCTGAGCGAGCATTTTGCCTGGTCACTATTATTTGAAAAATTCAGACATGCATGAAATTTGGATCAGTATGCTGCCCAGCACCAGCGTGGCATTCTCCCACCATAACAGTAACTAATGGCCTTTTTAAAGCTGCCCTTTCTTGCATAGACACTTATAATTGTTATTGATAAAGCTCTACTTAGTTTTTTGCTTAATGGCTTGATCTGAACAATCTTTGTTGCAGTGTTCTAGAGCTCAAGTTGATGTACATAAATGCTTTGTTTTGTCCGATCAGTAGTCAAACAAATATATTTGGTTTAACATACAATGAGCAAACAAAACATTTACATCTGAGAATCCACGCCTTGTTTTCAATCGTATAATATCTGCCAATATAGTGATCTGGCAGGTTAATCGGTCTTTTGCACCTTTCCTGCTGCAGTCAGTCTCGTTTCTGTCACTTGCGCGCACGTCGACACTTGCAACACATGTTTTTATAGAAGCCTCTTCATACCGTACTTTTTCTGTCTCTGCCCACAAAACATTGGTTCATAAATCAACGCTGTGAACCGATAAACAATGCACTGTTGCAATCTAAGATGATTAGTCCTCCACAGTGTGCTCCAGTGTGTTTGCAGATTTCCAGTCCAACGAGGCACCTCTACAGCCAAATATTCTTATGATGAACACAGAATAACTTAACAAGCGAAAGTTTTGTTTGGTTTTGCGTTTGGATAAAAATGTGCGCAGGTTTTTGACTCTTAAAAACATATGGTTGGCACCCATGTGGTCCCAGGAGGACATTGTGATGTAAACACTTTTGATGTCAGTTTTCCTTACTTAGCTGTAGCATGTGGACAGGATTTTTGAGGAGGGGATTTGTTAAAAGGCGTGTCCACTGGCTGTGAGGTCTATAATTGAAGACTATAGTTTTGTGGTTCCTTCTCTTTGGGCCACATGATTCACATTCTAAATAAATAATGTAGTAATGGAGCCACCCCAAATTACAGACTCAGAAATAGATTTGAAAAAGCAGTGCAATGACTGAGCAGATTTGGCTCTTATAAGGCTTAATATGATTCTGGACTCATTAATTGACAGCATGATGTAGCCAGAAAATTTACTTTGTCATTAAGAATATGATTAAAACAGCTGTGGCTCTGCCACCACATGGTATAGGGCAGATCAGGTCAAGACCCCTTTGTCGGGGGAGGAGGTTGGATAACTCAATATAAAGTTAGATCCCGGTCTTACTGGCTTTTCCAAGCAGTTACAGCAACTGATATGGCTTTTTTTTAGTAATCAATTAGGTCAGTAACCCATATTTTGATATAAATTTACAAAAAATAGTAATAAAAAATTAAAACTTGGTGTCAAGATTTAAGAAACTTCACTTATTTAAATTTTTAGCTATTAAAAATATGTTGTAGGAGAAAATCCCTATGCCTTATGGCTGGTTCTTATCTAGAGCTTTTCTACTCTACTTGAGCACTCAAAGCACTTTATACATGTCTTCATTCACCCATTTATACAAGTACTTTTTTCTACACCTAAGTGCTTCCTGTCTAACATTCACACGCCGATGAACGCGTGAGAGAGCAATTTGGGGTTCAGTATCTTGCCCAAGGATACTTTGGCATGAAGACTGGATTAAACCACCAACCTTCTGTTTTAGTAGATGGCCTGCTCTACCTCCTGAGCTACAGCCACCCCATTTATTGTGTTTTTTTACATACCATGTTGTTATTCTGCTATTCTATTACTTATATGCTTTTGTATGTTTCCTTTAAAAACATTTTAAGCCATGAACCTGTGAGAGGGTGCAGTGAAACTGGGTATGTGCACAGCATCAGTGTCACATGACTGTTTACTGAAAGACAGAAATGTTTGTTTACTTCTGCTCTTCTTTTTTTTCCTCAACCCTTAAATGTTTGAACATTTTAATTGCCCACTGAAAAACCTATCTTAAAATTTTGCCTGCTATGGTTTTTTATGAACTATTCGGGATAGTCTGAAGCTGACTGCTAACTTAACCACTAGGATAGCCCTTTGCCCTTTTGCTGTTATAGTGTAGCTTTAGCTGCTGTGATGCTTTTTCCTTATTTAGTGCCAATACCTTTACTTTTCTTGTTCAGTTTTGGCAGCATTGGTGTCTTTTGTCTTCCTGCAAGCCTGTTAGCCATAGCCTAGCCTTCACTGGATGTCACTATAAAATATATTCTTCATTCAGTCATTAATTTAACTGTGAAACTCTGCATGCTTGTCATGGTTGTGTGGTTGTACAGCAGAAAGACTTGCAATGTTTATTGCAGCGTCAGCTGTATCTGCTACATTAACTCCAAGCCACAGCTCCACTACTTCATTGGAGCTGCTTCGGTTTAAATGCGCTACTCTGTGTTCAGCGCTGATAGGCTTTTATCCATAACATGTAACCAATGAGATTATTCTGTGGGCAGGACTCTGTACCACAGAAAGGCACACAGAGAGAGTGCCAGATCAGCATGGAAAGATGCAGAATAATGGTCCAGATAATCAGCCTATCCCTAGCTAATTTAAAAAAAAAAAAACTTTTATGATAAATTTTGCACCACCCACTTGACACTTCTTCCATTTTTCAGCTAGTCTTTTCCAAACAGTGACAGTGATAATTTATAACATGACTTACTGATTTATTTATCAGTAGATTTCAACATTTCTCTTCATTGCTGATGTTAATTAGCCACAGTTGTTATTTGTTATCAGGATTATGTGCAAGAAAAAGGTTTTTAAAAGAGCATTTTAACATTTGGATGCACATGTGTGGGTCACAGCTGTCACATCCATCTGAGCCTCCTTATTTGATCTCAGTTGAGAAGCAGCTGACTGAACACCCCTAATCACATTAAACGCACGCAGGGTTTTCTTTTTGAAGGAAGGCCATAAGCAGATGAGTGTGTGGCTTTGTTGTGTAGGCTGTGTGTGGAGTTAAGGGAGCAGGCTGTGGTCACCAGCTCCTGTTGACTCCACCCTTTGCTTCCTCTTCCATGACAGATGTGACTGACTGTCAGAGGCTGTGAATGGCAAGCAGCTTTCTGGTGGTCCCTTAGTGAATATGGAGTTGTAAACCCCAGTTTTACCTTTTCAGCAAACAAAGTTGCTGTATGTTACACCTTACAAGTTGGACATGAAAGATGGGACCAGTTTCCATTCATTCCAGTTTAAACAACTCTCTTCTTGTTTGCTTTCTTCTTGAGTAGGCTAATGGATATGCACATAACTGTCTCTTACCTGCTTGAAGTGACAAATTAAGGAAAAACCAACGGTGTCATAGTAACAGCTTCAGTACACTTTGGTATTGACTGAGGTGCTGCACTAAGGCTGAGCACAAGATAAAATAAATAAGAATTATTTTGATCTGTGAATTAGCCAAAACAACTCTGGTTTAGTCCAATAATACAAATATGAAGGATTGAGCAAAATAGGTCCACTTTAATGATTATACAATATATAACTATAAAAAGTGATGTACACAATTGTGTTGGTGGTGGCTGAAGGGATTAAAGTGGTCTTGAGCAATAGTTCTTCAGGCCTTCTGAAGGTTTGTCAGTTTTTCTTTGGACAGTGGCTGCTTTTTCCACACATTTTTAGTCCAGTCTCTGTACCTGACCATTTTTAGAGGAATGTTTGTTTGTTGAACTACTTAACACTGACCTATGACTCATTCAATGATCAAAGACACCTGATTCAAGAGAATTTTATCTTGAGACACTTTGTTAATAGCAGTGTATTGCAAAAGCACATCACCATTTTTTTAGTTTAATCTATAAAAATGCCAAAGATAACAGCCATAAAATAGTATTTTTGCACTAGCAAGGTGATTCCCAAAAGTGTTATTGGCTGAAAACTGGGCATATTTCAGCATGGTGTGTAGTGTGTCCTTAAAAAATTTGAGGAAACTGGACGAGTGGAGGACAAAAGCAATGGCAGGCCTAAGAAAATATCTACAACAGATGAACAGTGTCTGAAAGTCATGTCATTAAGAAACAGGAATAAATTCAGCAAAGACCTGATGTGGGACCTGAGGGATGCATCTGGCCCTTCAGCTGATCCATCTACTGATCACTGAAGCCCCATCAGAAATCATCTGAGTGGAAGGCTGGCTGTCAAGAAGCCATTCTTTAGGAAGGGAATCAAGGAGAAGAGGCTGAGATATGCCAGATTACACAAGAAAAAAATGAAAATCAGTGGCAACAGGTCTTAAAAATCAATCTAAATGTGAAATTTATGGTTCAAATCATCATCAATGTATACAGAGATGGTCAGGAGAGGGGTACAACAGTGAATGTCTGCAGCCATCAGTAAAGCACGGTGGAGGCTCTGTCATGGTTTGGGGCTGCATTTCAGCCAGTGTTGTTGGAGATCTTGTTGAAATTGATGGAATTATGAATGCAGAAAAGTACCATCAGATTTTGATCCACCATGAATTACCATCTGGAAAGTATCTGATTGGCAATGCTTCATTTTTCAGTATGACAATGATCCCAAACACACTGCCAGTGCAGTAAAATCATACCTGACACACAATGGAACACTAGGACTTTGAGTGCTCGGTTAGAGTAGAAAAGCGCTATATAAGAACTAGTCCATTTACCATTTATCAGTCATAGACTGACCTACCCTGAGCCCACACATCAACATTATTGAAGCAGTGTGGGATCATCTTGACAGAGAATGGAATAAAAGGCAGCCAAAATCCAAAGAACACCTTTGGCTCTCCTTCAAGAAGCCTGGAGAACTATTACCGTATTTTTCGGACCATAAGGCGCACCGCATTATAAGGCGCACTATCAATGAACGGGTCTATTTTCACACATAAGGCGCACCGGGTTATAAGGCGCATGATAAAAACATGTAGAGTGAAGCAAAAGCGTCAGGTAAGTTAAACGTTATTCAACTCATTCACAATAACTCAGAATATTGTTCAGTTGTAACAAATACAGAAAAATACCCTCACATTTTAAATCATTCATCTTCCCCAAATCCATCAAATTCCTCATCTTCAGTGTCTGAGTTGAACAGTTGGGCGATTTCAGCATCAAGCATGTCAGGTTTACTCTCGTCATTATACGATTCAGTCTCGTTGTTACTGTTTTGTTTTGGTTGCGGCACACAGCAACCATTTAATCGTTAATAAAAGGGCAACTTTTGCTGGCAACCTCTCGCCATCTTCAACATCTAAACAGACGCTGCAATATATTCTTTATTAATGAGGGTAAGAACAAGTCATTTTTTTCATTTTATATATAAGCCCTTCATAAATCCTATGCACCAGTATATTTACTGATATAAGCAAAGAAAAATATAAAAAAAAAGAAGAAGGAAATCCCTTTTTGACACAACACGGGAAACCTGAAAACTCCGCTGTCACCATGTTTTGCGTACATACGGCGCTCGTACTGCGTCCTGTCATATGCTGTGGTATCGCCCGGACCTCTCTTTGGCACCGAGGAGAACAGCACACACACCCCCAGCCCTCGATTCATCCTTTACCAACTTTTGAGACGGTCGACAGCGAGTTTTGTTACACAAAAGTTGGCAACAGCGCCGGCCGCTTATCGCCAGATTAGGCACAAATATATGGGCCAGCATAGATGGAAATAGGCCGGAACAAGTAGAATAAAATTCATCATAGTTTTCTGCAGTTTACTGCAAGTGGTTTCTATTTTTGGAACAATGCTTCCACTTCTTGTTGAATTTATCTCCAGCGGCTTCGGCTGCTTTCCACACCTGCTGCGCTGCACTCACAGCTTGTTCCTGTCTAATATCGTCAGTAGAGTCATTTTGTGAATCTATGATGGACTATTTTAGAGAATTCAATGAGGCTTTTGAACTGACCTGCCAGACTGGAGGAAATATCGCTGCAGACCACGCAATGGTGCAATAGTGTTGATGTCTCGGCCATCGGCGGTCAGACAGAAGCGCTCAACTATTTGTTTTTATTTCAATTTTTTTTTATTGTTTTGATTGTAGAGAACAGCAATACAGCATATGTTCTTTTATCAAACAGGGGCTTCATTATCTTCTAACTGAACCTCTTCTAACAGAGTCTTACTTTCCTCATATCCACCACAAGGTGGTGTCTAAAGAATTACTAAAAGGACAGACAGATAACAGAAAAGTTGGAAGAAAAAAAAAACAAAGGAAAAAGGAGAGAACAGGGCAGAGATGAGGGCAAGTTAATTCTACTCCAAGGAGTTTGCATCGAATATTTTGTCATAGTATACCAAGAAAGGTTGCCATATATTATGAAACTTTTCTGCTGGATTTTGGACTGTACTTCTTATTGCTTCAAGCTGGAGGAATGACATAATGTCACGCACCCAACGTGAATGTTTTGGGGGTG
>JASGAU010371531.1:3704-14877 GCA_030220045.1 Australoheros facetus
GGTGTGGGTGAAAACCAACTATAGTAGTAGTAGATTCATGTTTTTTCCTGACTCAGAATTGGACACTTACTAAAGAGTAAACAGAATTAGTCTATGGTAGAGTTTACACAGTATCCCAATTTCACTTTGATTCATGCGGGCAGAAGAATTTGGAATAATAATAACAACACAGTAATATAGCTATCAGTCCAATTCATCTATATTGTTGTTTATTTTGTCTTTTTTAATTTTTTTTTACAAATACAAGTGCATAGAGGTGACACCAGAGTCTGTAACCATAACTGTACAAAGTAATGCAAAATGAGGAATTATACATTTATATATTTATATAATTTATAACATTTACTTTATTCACTTTTCAATATTTCATTTTCAGCTATCAGAGTGATCGTGACACTCCACACATGTACAGTAAAATGCACTGAGTCTATAATGCCTTCCTTGACAGAAATCAGTGCATTTTCTTTGTTTTTTAAACCATTTAATAATCAGCTGAGTTTGATATCAATGATTCAACATGGTTACATGTGTTCTGCAATCTTTTTGTGACATGGTTTTTAATGCTGACCCCAGCCAAAAACAATTTTAACACCACTAACTGTAAAAGAAACTGGCATAAATTAATTCTTGAGGAGCAGAAAATGTCAGCTGAAGGTATGACAAAGCTTGAGGGCTACTTGTGTCATGATGTCTTAAATCATCCTATAAATGCACATTTTGACAGAATTAGAAAGTTGTAATTGTGTTATATGTATATGTGTATTTTTTTTTTCTGTTAAAGAGGGATAACCTTCTTCTTTATTTTCACTTGTGACAACTGAACAGGTCTGCTATAAGTCACAATTTGTTGTCGATGATTGCATTGCAACTAAAATTTACTAAAATTTCTTCCTCCAGAATCTTTGTCAACAGAAGCTTGGCAATGGAGAAGATTAAGTGCTTTGGCTTTGATATGGATTACACTTTAGCAGGTAAGCTGAATACACATTGACCAAACAAACAGTGATAATGAGATCAGAGTTTGGATAATCAATTAACCAATGAAGTCAGTAACCAGAGGACAAAAACTACATATTTGATAGTCAAATATGTAGTCATGTGAAAAAGAGTTTTCACATGACTACATAAGTGTTTCCATAGGAATTAAGAGGGTAAGTAGCAGCCAGGTGCTGTTGATCAAATGCATTTGATAAATTGATCATCAGCAAGTGTGACCACCTCTATAAAAACAGACGTTTTGAGATTTAACTGGTGTGGACCGTTCAGGTGTGTGTTAATAAAATGGCACAGTTTTCCCAGGAGGGGACCGTATAAATTCATCCCAGTTTTCAAACCATGCAATTTGTCAACGACCCAAGAGCTTTATCTCAGACTCTACAGGCCTCAGTTAGCATTTTAAATGTTAAAGTTCATGACATTACAACTAGAAAAAAACTGAACAAGTATGGCTTATTTGGATGGGTTGCCAGGAGAAAGCATCTTCTCTCTAAAAAGAACATGGCAGCACAGCTTAGGTTTGTAAAGCTGCATCTGAACAAACCACACAACTCCTGGAACAATGTCCTCTGGACAGATGAGAACAAGGTGGTGCTGTTTGGCCATAATGCACAGTGCCACCTTTTGGAGAAGACCAAGCACAGCATATCAGCACAAACACCTCATACCAGCTGTCAAGAATGGTGGTGGAGGGGCGATGATTTGGGGTTGTTTTGCAGCCACAGGACCTGGTCCCTGTACTGCAACATACCCAGGGTATCTTTCCATTATCTGTAGTCACTTACCCTAACACTGGCGATCAGGACAAGCAGTCACTCGAAGCTGGTTATCGACTCACTAAGTTAACCCAGGGTTTCCCCTGTGCGTTCAAATGAAAGGGGTGATGTTGGCAGCATCTGAACAATCTAAAAGGGGCGTTTCATCGGTCCTGTGGCTCTTCTTCCACAGAAAATGATCCCGATGAGTTCCACCCACTCCAGAGATGTTATCAAATGGTGACTAAAAATCTATAGGAAAACAGTCATGTTTTAATTTTACTTTAATTTATACCAATAAAACTGTAAAAAGTTTACTGTTGTAAAAAGGACAAGAGATTAATGCTGCAGCAAACCATTAATCTGGTGATTTAGCACACAGAGTGGTAAAATAAACATTTTAATTCCAGTTAATTATTTTATGGCCGAGTGCACTCTCAGTGCTGCTGTTTATTTGTGGTGATGTCCGCACATTAGAGCCCTGAAACTTTAAGCTGCATCCATTTAAACAGAGTTTACTGTCCAACAGCCCAATAAATGACACGTGGAAATCACTTTAGTTTGTCTGCAGATCAAAGTGAAATTAATTTTATTGATTGAACAGGTATTCTTGGTGTGTGTTCTAGTAGCTGCACTTCCAGCAGTGTAAAAGAGACACAACAGCAGATTAGAATCAAGTATAACAACATTTTATAAATTTTCTAAATCACCAAATTAATACATACACATTTAATACGACACACAGTTAGCGCTTCATTCAGTGGTTTTGATAAGGTGTGGCTTAACAAGCTGCACATTATAAAATGTGTTTCCCCAGCTGATAATCTATATTAAGCTTAAAACATGCTGTAAATGAAAGAATCAGACTTGGTGCTGTTCAAGGATTTGACAGTAAAGATTAAATATAAAACAGAATTCAAAGTCAGTGTTCAAATTTGATGTGAGGTCTGCAAGTGCAGCCTAGGTGTCATGTTTTAGGATCATATAGTAAACACTTATAGAACAGTAAAATTGTTTGTTGTCAACAAGCAAAAAGAAAATCAAGGAATAAAGTTGTAAGAATCTGTATTTATTACTGATGCTCATCAGGGAAACACAAAGACTTTAGACGCTACTGAAAAACTTTAGTCCCTTCGACTCTCCCTGCAGAGGTCCAATAGATCTTCCAGGAAGGGTGACACTATTTTCTGGAGAATTGATTGGTCAGTAGGCAGCGATTTCTTATTTGTTGATCTCTAATATAGAACCTAACCTGCTCCGGAGCAGTGTAGGTCTACAGCATAAGTTACTGTGGAGATTTACACTGGTAAGAAGTAAACCACCTTCGTCGTACAGAAAACCCAGAGATAAGTCTGAAGTTACCCGGATAAGCCAAAATCCTGCTTTGTAGTATAGGTCTCAGGTCACCTTGCAGTCATTGAGTTGACCATGAACTCCTTTGTATACCCAAGTATTCTAGAGTCAAATGTGAGGCCATCTGTCTGACAGATAAAGCTTGGATGAAATTGGGTCATGCAACAGAACGTTTCCTAGCACTCTAGTAAATCTGTAACAGAATGGCTGAAAAGATCCAGATAGCCCCTGTTGAAATGCTGTGGCAGGACAGCTGTGCATAAATGAATGTTAACAACTCAATGAACTGAAGCAACAGTGTAATGAAGAGCGGGCCAAAATTTCTGTGCAATGAAGTGAGAAACTGATCATAATCATATGGAAAACTGTTATCTCAAGTTAATGCTGCTAAAGGTGGTTCTACGAGCTACTGTATCATGCAGTGTACTTAGTTTTTTTTAAGTACATAGAGTCCTGTGAAAACGGTCTTTTTCAAACGACTGTACCTCTTCAATGTGATGTGTTTTTTAGAATTATTATTTGGACTTTTTCATTTTTAATTGCCTGTTTTTGGGGGTTTGTTTTTTTTAAACTTCTGACTGCCAATTTTTGAGAGAGTAATTTAATGTGGTGCAAGAGGTTTTTAGATTCAAAAGACAATTGATTTACTCATTGATATTTATTACTTGTCGCTTTTAGAGTTTTGGTATACAGGCCAAGTTGGCTGGAGTGTTGCATAGCAGCTTCTCAGTTTATGTGGCTCATTTGTGCTGTCATCAGTAATGCAGACTTGTCAAAATGACCATGCGTGTGTCCTGATAAATGTTATGTAATGAATTTATAAAAGTATCTTGAAATGTAGCATTGATTGAAAGGGAAACCAGACCTTAGTTAAACCAAGTTAAATTTAGATTTTTGAGAGTATATTTATTTTTATAACTTAAGAAAATGAAAAACAATCCTTGGCTGTTAAATCTGCTGTGACCTCATGTTTGGTGTAGATGTTAAAGTCTACAGTATCCCCTTCTTTTCAGCTCTATATTTGGATACCCTCCCATTGCCCCTGAACCACAGCTTGTTGTCCACAAAATATTATTTAGGCCAATGCCAGTAACGCACTGAGCACGCCACACTAGGACAACAAAATGCTAAGCCAGCGGTAACTCCCTTTAACACAAAGTTAATTGCATATGTTCTTTATCCTACCGGCCAGCAACTGGGCCAAAAATATCCTGATTTTTCATGCCACTTTGTTCTGTGACTCAGCTCCAGTTTTCGGTCTCTACACATCTAAAAATAAATCCTCCCTGACTTTGAAAAGCAGGTCACGTTTGTTTGTTGAGTTCAGCGATGACGGCTCCCCTGAGAACAAAAGTCACTTGTAGTTCTCCTGTGGCTCTGTACCCCTATCACCGTTCAGGGTGCAAGAGATTCTACAGACTCTCAGCTGTTGACACGACTCTCTTTATGGGAACTCATAACCAAGTGTTAATGTTTGCTGGAAGCGTGGCTATCGTGTGTCTTTGGAGAGTGTTCAGATTTTGACCGCTTCATCACATTGCTAACCACACATAACACCCCATGATTGAAGGAGGGGGGTCAGATGTGCAACATACCTTAAATATGTATCTTTCAAATATTATGTTTTTCTTAGGGCTTATTTTTTTGTGCACACAAATTTTATGAAGAAAGAGTATTATAAAAATAGAGATGTAAAACAGAAACATTTATTTTAATAGCAAAATCACTATGTAAACTCAATATCTGCCAGGAATTTTCAGTAATCTTAATAATGAAAACACTGATTAAAGTTAGGAAAGAATGAAGAACATAAACATCAGTTGTTATCAGTCATCTCCTCTTCTGCTGCTGATGTGGAGCCACTGCCTGCAGTTGCTACTCCTAGAGAGGTGGGGGTGGCTGCTGTCTCAGCTTGTAGATAAATTGGCAATAATCTGCAAGATTTGAAGATAGTTGCTATATTAAGCTAGCCCTTAGGCTGCCTACAGACAGCTTAAGTTTTATTTTAATCTTAAACAATTATGTTAGCTTAACGAGCGCACTGTGCTTAAGTAAACCATATCAACAGTGGATTGGAGGAGTTGTCAGCATGACTGAAGTGATCATTTTTTTACTGTCTCTGCTGTGGCATGCCTCTTTGCTGTCTGCTGAGTGTTTCAGACAGGAGTTTGCAGCTCAAGCAAAATGCAACAGAGAAAACAGATTATTTTTTATTTTATTTTTTAGTTCCTTTGCCTCAGGCATTTTGAAAACAACAAAACAGTGGTTGTTGGGAAAAATCCTGAAATTAAGCTAATGTATGCAAAAACTAATTTAATGATTTTGCTTATTTTCAGAGATTGTGTGAGGTATTGGTAGGGATGGGCTATATATCAATTTTTTTTTAAAAATATCGCGATATATATCGTATATCGCCATTCAGCTAAAAAATATCGATATTACTTTTGGTCCATGTCGCCCAGCCCTAGGTATTGGGGTTGGTTTCGGACTGTGCAAAGACTACTACTTTGAGTGTGCTCAGTATATATTGCAGTTCTGCATACTGAAATTTAAATCAAAGATATCTATCATGTTATACAAAAGTTAAGAAAAGTTACCTTCATCTTTCCTTTGGTAAACGATTGTGACAGAAGCGTGTAATGCACTAAGCTATCCGTTAAATGCTCATAAAGAACATATCGTATGTAACAAATAAAAAAGGTCAAGTCTGTAAAATGAACACTTCAGTTATTGTTAAGAAAATATAGTATAAAAAACTATTAATGTGCCTTTAAAGCCCTTGGCACCTTGGTTTCCGGCATAAACCGTTTTTCTATACCCCTAAATATTAATGACAAAAGAAGCAACACTCTGATCAGCTTCTGATCAACAAAAGCCAAAGGGCTGCAGTCTGATCAGATTTCACTGTGCCAGCAACAGGGGAATTCCATTGTAATTCAGATGTTGAGAAATTATGATTGGTCCTTGAAGACTTGAACATCACTTGTTGCCAGCTTGGCTCCTGCTATCACCTTCAAACCACTGAGAGGAGCACAGTCAAAAGCACAGAGACATCTCATGTAAAATAAACAAAGCAATTCAAATTTTATCAGAGAATTTTGTGTTCATATGATTGTCCATATGTCTTAGAATAAAGCAGTCAAGAAAAATTTGGTGGAAGGCGTTTTTTTTTATATCAACATGAGTATTTCAGATTATTGTAGATATCTGTTGATGTATTGTCATCATACATCAATGTAATCATGTACAGTGTGAGTAAGACAATAATTACGACTTGGTTTATGATAGTTTAATGACATAACATCTATTGATATAGTGTTACAGGAATTAATTATATATGGTGCTTGCTTATATTGTTCAGTAATGTGCTCAGGTCATGTTTTGTTTTTTCACCCTGTGTCATTTTGCCCAACACGAGGATAAGTAGAGGTGAAAAGTTTGTAGCATATTGTAAATCTTTAGTGCAAACAAATTGCAAATATCATACATTTTGTAAAATTTTGTAAGACTTTGTAAACTACACCAGCACTGGTTGAGACAACATTGCTTCATCTGTTCTTCTGCTCTTAAAGGGAACACACAATACCCTGCAGAAAGTTGCTCAAACACAGTTTTTAGGTTCAAATTGCATCAAGAGATACAGACAGGTTTGTCCTAGTTTTCCCACATACTTTTGGCTGGAATGTGGGCCCCTGAGGCTATGTTTAAGCTTCCTCATTTTTCCACAATATGCTTCATAGTGTTGTAAATTCATGGAAAAAGGCCTACATCACGACTGTGTGATATTGTTCAGAGAGACTCTCCCTGTATGAGACACTATCTGATTTGGAGATGAGGGTCTATTAGTAGAAGGGGTTGCTGGTGGTTGTTTACCTTGTATGCGAGGGGTCTACATTACATGTAGACCTGCAGTGATCTGTCCTCCATACGCTGGAGGAATACGTTGCTGCTCAGCAATTGGAGCAGTGGGAGTATAATTATCTGGCAACCGTTCCCATCGTGGAGGCAACAGATCTCCGAAGCTCCCACCACAGCGGGGGGAGCGAGCCAAGGGCACAGCAAGCAACAATAACACAACTTCCTGTTTACACAAAAATGCAGTAAATATGAACTTTCTCAGATGCCTCATTTATGCAGCTTTATGTGGAAAAACAGTCTTGGGTGTGGCTTTCATAAAAAACAGTTCTACAAATCACTTTACTGAGGAAAACATCTGGAGTGTCATTATTATGTGAGGGTGTTTTTTTTTTTCAAATTGCTGAAAAGTAAAATAGTTTTAGACTTTTACAAAACAAACAAAAGATATTTGCATTATCTGATTTACCTGCACCCACAGATTAGTTCAGTGTTGATGCTCATTATTTCTTAAGATATGTAGATTTTTTTGTAAGCATTACATTTTCATTGTTATCTAGGCATAAATGATGGTTTGAAGACATGGTTTAAAGGGCTTTAAATATGAAATACCTAACAGTGGCTTTCTCCAAACTTAACTTTGACTGGAACACTTTTAGTGGTTTTTGATTTGATTTTGATGAAGTTTGTATAGTATATAGTATTTTAACTGTGCCATAGGCTCTAACATAGTTCAGTATACATATGCATTTTCCTGATTCTGCCTCCCAGCCGGATGTGCTCTTTATGAGATATAATTTGTTCTGTTTCATAGGGGGGGGCTAATTTCTAAAAGACAACATGTAAAGAGGCAATTCCAGTGACCTTAAAAAGAGAGGGTGACATAGGGAAAACAGCTCTTAAAGTTGGCTACTTTGTATCACCTCAGAGCTTCATGAGAAATATTACTAGTGAGCGAAGAGGAGGGGGAAAGGCAGTTATGTCGGTGTACACTGCTACTCTGGGCAGAGGGCCCAAACCCTGTTTACTGGGAGATCATGGCAGGGGGTGAACTGCAAACGGTTACGTGACTATAATGCAGGAACAGCCTCATGCTTACAGAGTAAGGGTGTCAACAAAAGAACAGAGCTTTACTCAACCCAGGCTTTTCCTGTACTTCTCAGCATACTCATTACCCGTCTGTATAACCCAGAATTAGACACTTGTGCATGCACACACATTTTGCAGAGTAGGACACAGATGTTTTCCTGCTTGACCTACAACGTCTTTCTCTTCAACTAACCTCCTCTAAGTATCATCAGCCAGTAATTCTTCCACTTGAGGGGCCTTCCACCACCCCACTGGGAGTATAGAAAGCAGGCAATAACACCAGTGCATTCTCTGTTTTGTATTTATAACATCTGACATATTCTTTTCCCCCTGTCAGAAAGCATTTGTATCCTCTGCCAGTCTTTTCTTAGCCTAGCATCATTCTGTTTTTATTTCCAGAGCCCACTCCTGTCTCACTTTTAGGTTGGCCTGGGGTAAATATCTACCATTGGCAGTGACAGGGTAGGGGCTTGTCAGCCTCAGTTGGGCTCCTTAAAGCCACTGCTGAAAGTCAAGTGATTTTTCATTTACATGTCTGATCCTCTTTCAATGTGGATTTGCGTGGAGAACATCCCGGCCCATGCTGGTAGCCAGGAGAGAGAAGGCCATTGGGTGTGAGGGGAGGTTCCAGTAGAGTGAAAACATGTTGTCAAAATACCGAGACAAGATGTTCTCAAATGGATAATGTAGCCTTGGAAAACTCAAATGTATTTGTTTTGTAACTTGAGTGAGCGCAACAAAATGCATATCACCCCATTGTTTGCTGTTGAATTACCCCACAGGCCATGCTCCTTGGGTTTTTGAATGCAGCATTGTTGAGTCAAGTTTTCAGATAGATACCAGTATTAAAGTAGTTCTCATACACAGTGAAAGTAAACGAGTCCTTAAGGAGTCATTTGATCTTTTCTAGAAAGGTTTCCAAAGATCTGATTCAAAATTTGCTACAGCTTGGAAAATAAGCATTTGATACATTGCCGATTTTGCAAGTTTTCCCACCTACAAAGAATGGAGAGGTCTGTAATTTTTATTGTAGGTACACTTCAACTGTGAGAGACAGAATCTTTGACAGATATTTGACATAAATCTGCACCATGTGTGCGCTGATATTGTGCAGCTGGTATTATTTACTAAACTACTGCGTGTGTGGGTGTGTTTCCTTCGTAGTGTATAAGTCACCTGAGTATGAATCATTAGGCTTTGAGCTGACAGTGGAGCGGCTGGTGTCCATCGGTTACCCCCAGGAGCTCCTGAGCTTCGTGTACGACCCATCGTTTCCCACCAGGTGAGACCAATCACATCTCTGCACAGACATCACAATGCTGATCATGCCCATCAAGATTAGCAGCCAACCACAGTTTCTTTTGCCTAATCTCTAAACTTTGTAGTCCAGTTAACCTTTTAGTTGGGCTATCTATCTGAGCCAAGGAATAGGGTGAAAAACCCCATCATCTGTTCAAAGTTCAGTGTCACTGTATTTATTTTGTAGTAAAAAGATAACAAATGTTAGCATAGCTCAAGATAGGAGTTTAAGTGCCATGTGTTACAATTGCTAGAAAGTTAGAAAGGCTATTTTACTCCTGTATTATTGACCATTCAGTCATTGCTTTGCTCCTACTTTCAGGGGCCTTGTGTTTGATACCATGTATGGAAACCTGCTGAAGGTTGATGCTTATGGCAATATCCTTGTCTGTGTCCATGGATTCAACTTCCTTCGAGGGTGAGCATTTCCAATATTCCTCAAAAATGCACAGATTTTCTTGAGCAAGCATAAGAAATAAGACAAAATGTTATATTTTCTTTTGTGCTTTTCCAGCCCAGAGATCCGCGAACGGTACCCCAACAAGTTTATCCAGAGAGATGATACGGAGCGTTTCTATATCCTCAACACCCTCTTCAATCTGCCAGGTAAGTTCAAGTTTATTGTAGCCATTTCAACAACACATTTAATATGGAATGTGTCTTGGTGTGCTTACATACAACACAAGAAACATCCAACAACACACAAAATACAAGTGCGTGTAACAGATCAACCCATAAAAGTAGTGCAGTGTATCAGTGCACCTATCTTTAAAGTGCTTTTTAGTTCAACAAGGTACAGTCCAGATTGCAGAAGGCACCAGTCCATAGTGCAAGAGATACAGTTAATATTGCAAATGCACAATACATACATATAAGTTTCAGTGCATCATGCATTCAGATTCTATGATCACAACCTGATGTGGATAAATATAATTAACAAGAGGTTCAGTGCAAATTTAAGTGCCTAATAGCTGGGAGGTAGGTACCATGACTGAAGATGTTCTGCTAGTAATACTCCTGTATCTTTTGCCCAATGGGAGAAGATTAAACAGGTCATGTGCAGGGTGGGATGGGTCAGTCATGATGCTTCTAGCCTTGCTGGTGATTCTGATGGCACAGTGTGAAGCTATGAAAGGCAGACTGTAACCAGTGACCTTGGAGGCTCTACATACTTTTTCAAGCTGTTGTTTGTCCTGATTAGTTATATTGGAGAAAGTAAGCACGCTCTAAAAAATGGATCATACCTTCCCAACTGACCCCATATTTTCTTAGTTGCTGGAGGAAATAGAGTCTCTGGTGGGCTTTACTAATAATGAGACTGGTGTATTGTGGTAGCGGTGATACGGTCTTTGACATAAAGAAAGATACGATAAGCGAGTTCAACAGAATCTAAATCCGGGGAAAAAGGCAAAAATTGAGTGAGGTTATTTTATAATTGACACCGTCTTCCTATTTTCCTGTTTTCTTCACAGAAACCTACCTTTTTGCTTGCCTTGTGGATTTCTTCTCCAACTGTGACAGATATGACAGGTAAGAAAACTTCTCTTTGCTCTATCTGGCCTGCAACAAGTTTCTGGGTGCCGCATGATGAGACCATGACAGTTGCAAGCCACAAAGGGTCAAGCGCAAGCCCTAATGCATGGGAGGGCTCAGGTGTCTCAACTGCTAATCTCATTTAATTCTTTTGAAATGTTAATTAAAGGGGAGTTCAGTCAAATAACCCTTTGTTTCTATTTCAATTACTATATCTATTAATCTTTTCTACCAATTGTGAAAAGTATGGATTCTTATCAGATCCAGATAGGAATTAAAAAAAAAAAAAAAAA
>JASGAU010371542.1:0-16577 GCA_030220045.1 Australoheros facetus
TATAGAGAGAGAGAGAGAGAGAGAGCGAGAGAGAGAGAGCGAGAGAGCCTTCATTTACATGGAACAGTGGAGAGAAGGCAAGACAGCTGGGAGGAACAGCAGAGGGAGAAACACGCAATAAACAGCTGTTTAAAATTAGTGTGTATACCTAGACCTTTAAAAATATTAAAAGAGAGAGATAGGGAGAGACTGACTTGGAAATATGATTCTTACAAATTGGTTTATACATATAACAACAAAAAAATGACTACACTCTACAGCTTTGCACTATTGGTGTACGATTGTTTTATTCAGTGTAGCAATATAAATATAACTTAAAGCATGTTTCCAAACAGTCATATGTCTGCAGTGGTTGAAAGACTGACTGGAAAAATGAAAAAAATGATCTAAGACTGCTCTATTTACATCTCACTGGCCGAAAGAAAGTCTGCTAGTTGAGCACTTCTGGGCAAAAACGTACCACAGAGGGAAGAGGAGTGACCTGAGTCAATTCCCACAGACTCTGAGAGAGTGACAGGGTGGGCCCTTTCAGTGCAAATCCAATATCTGTCACAGCAAGTAAACCAGGAAAGACCAGAAGAGGGGAAAACTGATGAATGGTTTTAGAGAAAAAAATGTAACTACTTGGATACATCAGGGAAAATAATCAGATAAATAAATAAGCACAAAAAGCAATAACCCCAAGTGTTTTGGAGAAAGTGGCTCAGTGCCTATCAATAACCATAAGAGGGCTCAGCTTTTGAATATGGCCTGAAATCCACATTCAGAGCATATTTAACATAAGGACAACCTCTGGTCATTGTCATAAGTGTGATTTAGACATTATATCACATTTTAGGCTGAAAGCTTCTCTAATCAAAAGCTGACAAAGAACAGCATGTTAACACTTGCAAGCTTTTAGAGATTAACACTATCATTCAGATAAACCACGAGGGAGCAGAGGAAGCTGATTTATGAACAAAGTCTCATCAAATATTAAACAACACTGAATCTGCACTACGGAAAATAAGGAAGGACAGGCTGAGAGTGGGCATGAGTCAACTACATGTTTGTAATTGCGATGTAAAAGTGAAAGGGGAATACACAGGAGAGAAAGACAGAGAGAGCTGCAGTTTGCATAAAGCAGAGTAATCAGATTGGGAGCGAAAAGGGAGGCGGGATGGGGAGGGAGGGAAAAACGAGGCTGGAAGAGACATGAGAGCAAAAGCCAAAAACACACACAGTACTGCTCAGCTAAAAACGGGAAAAGACGGGCATTATGTAAAATGAATTAATAATCTAACTGTGGAAACTCTAATCACAACTCCTAAAACTCTCCTCTGAGCCGTCATGGATGTCAAACTTGTCTCATCTTTGCGTCTCTGCCTTCTCCATCGTGTCACTCAACTCCTACACTCCTGCAGCAACAATAGCGCAGACAGTTTCCTTCTGCCAGCTCTTTCGCTCTCCTGTCTCTCTGCTGGCCATCATCTCACATCTTGTCTTGACTTTTCTTCCTCTTGGGAGAAAAGTGGTGTAATAAGGAAATGAATTTCACCCCTCTGACAGAACAGTCTTTTTGTGCAAAACTTGCAGTTCTCTTTTCAACCACTTACTTTAATTGCTCTCCAATATGACTTTGTTTTGTCCTCATTTTGTACTGTTACTTGTTTTGCTTGTAATTTCAGTAAAGAATTTAGATTTAATGTGGGAGACTGTGGGGTAAGATGAGCCAGTGGGGAAGTTGATCCACCATCTGTATCTGAGCAGCCATACACATTTTTTCTTTCATTTGACCATAAAATTAGTTTGAGGGTTTTTTTTCTTTTTCATCTTGATGTGGAAGAAGGAACCTTATCAATGAATTAGACAATACTCATTTTTCAAAGCTTTTCTTGGCATCACAGGGCCATTCAGACAAGTTGGACTCAAACGCAAAGTGATGCTGTACAGAGGTAATGGATACAGAACTCCTTCTAAACACGGGAGGTGAACTGAGGTCCTTGATCAAATACGATGTCCGGAATGCCATACAGCCAGAAGACGTGGTTCATGGATTGGAAGGTCTCTAGAGCTTATGGGAGTTTGGGGAGAGCGACAAAATGGACAGCGTTGGTAAAGTGATCAATGATGGTTAATAGTAATGTATTGTCAGACAAAGGAGGAAGACCGGTAACAAAATCCAATGGGAGTGGGAAGTGGTCTGAGCAGTCTGGCGGGATGGGAGCTAGAAGACGTATTTTGGGCACAAACAGAGCAGGCAGAAACATATTCTTGGACATCTTTAACAAAGGAAGGCCACCAGATAGGACATTGCAGTAAGGTCATTGTGTTTGTCTGTTTTTTCAGGGGTGATGTAAATTTAGCAGTGTGGGCCCAGTGTATTACCTGGGGACAGAGTTTTGAAGGAACACAGAGAGAGTTAAGTGGTCCATTTCCAGGAACAGGTTTGTCCCATTGAGCATCTTTGACCAGTGACTCGATCTCCCAAGTCAGAGAACCAATCATGCAGGCTGGAGGAAGGATGGTCTCATCTTCCGTGGCAAATTGTTGAGAAATTGTGTTGGGTTTGACGTTGCAAGAACCTGGTCAGTAAGTGATGGTTAGGTTGAACCTGGTGAAGAATAAAGCCCACCTGGCCTGTTGAGTGCTGAGCGGTCTGGAGATACTCCAGGTTCTTGTTATCCATCCAGATGACAAAAGGATGCTCCACTCCCTCCTGCCAGTGTCTCCATCCTTCAGGGGCCAGTTTGATAGTGACCACTTTGCAGTCACCATCATCATAGTCCCTTTCTGCAGGAGAGAGATGATGAGAGAAGAAAGCACATGGGTGCATTTTACCTTCTTTCTGCTGGGAGAGCAGTGCTCCAACTCTGGAGTCAGAGGCATCTGCCTCCACTATGTACTGTTTAGAGCTATCCTGTCGAATGAGGACCAGAGCAGAGGCAAAATGCTCTTTGATGGCATCAAAGACTTCTTGGATGGCCATCAGGTTTTTGACCTTTGTCAAAGAGAGATTTCTCATAAGATAGATTTTGGTTAGCATTTAAAATAGCCTGTGTCCACCTCAAGGCTCGCCTCTCCAGTAGCTCAACCAGAAAAACAATCTTTGAGCTGTCAGAAGTGTAGGTTCTTCTCCTCTGCCTATAAACTAAAGATTGCTGAGTTAGAAATCCCTCTCTTTTCCAACTCACCCAAGAAGACTTCAGGTATGTGCAAGGGCCTTTCTGGAGGTTCAGGGCATTGTGGCGGTCGCAGCTTGGCACTTAAAGGCTGAGTTGGTGTTTTGGGAGGAGGGGAGTTATGATCTGGGACAGCCATTGATTCAGAGGATCTTATCATACCTTTTAGTTCAACGAGTTGTTGGGTGATCACACCCTGCTCTCCAGAGATGTGGCGCAACATGCGATCATGTCTCCCTAGTTGAGCTTCCTGGTGGGAGAGGGTACGACGCAAATGATCCGAGTCTGCACTCTCTTAGTCAAACTTATAATTTCTTTATGTAGTCTTCAGGACTAGTTCTCCAGGCTTCTTCAAGGACATTCAAAGCTCTTCTTTGGATATTGGCTTCCTTTGGTTCCATTCTCTGTCAGGATGATCCCACATCTGCTTCAATAATGTGAGGTCCAGTCTCTGGACATAGAGTTCCAATGTATGTATTTTTTCTACCCAGGTATACTTTTACTGCATTGGTAGTGTGTTTTAGATCACTGCCAAACTAAAAAATGATGCTATTGCCAATCAAACTTTTTCCAGATGGCATTGCATGGTGTCTCAAACTGTAATTTTCTGCATTCATAATTCCATCATTTTGACAAGTTCCCCAACACCACTGACTGAAATGCAGCCCCAAACCATGAAAGAGCCTCCACCGTGTTTTACGGATGGCTGTAGGCACTCACTGTTATACCTCTCTCCTCACCTCTGTACATACTAACAACAATTTGAACTAGAAATTTCAAATTTGGATTAATCACTCCATCAGGCCTTGTTCGGTCCAGTTCTTGTGTAGCTTGGCATACTTCAGCCCTTTTTTCCCTGTTTCCCATCCTTAAGAATGGCTTCTTGACAGCCATGCTTCCACTGACACCATTTCTGATGAGGCTTCAGTGAATAGCAGATGGATCAGCTGTGCCTGTGTCAGGACTTTGCTGGATTTTTTTTTTTATTTCTTAATGACATGACTTTCAGATACTGTTCATCTGCTGTAGATCATTTTTTTTTAGGCCTGCCCCTTCTTTTTTTCCTCCACTTGTCCAGTATTCTCATTTTTTTTTTAAGTACAAAGATATGTCACATTTTTGGGCTAATAGAGCTTTGGGAAGCACTTCATTGGTGCAAAAATACTGTTTTAAGCCATTCAAACTGTGTCAACTTTGGAATTTTTCATAGATTCAACTAAAGAAATGGAAAGAAATTATGTTTTTGCAACAGGCTGCTCCAGTTGGGTGCCTTTTAATGCTTGAATAATTCATGGGTCAGTGTTAAGTGGCTTAACAAAGAAACAAAATTGAAAATGAGTGAAAAAACAGCCGATGTCCAAAGAAAAACTTTGAGAGACCTTCAGAAAACCTCGAGAAATATCGCTCAAGACCACTTTAATTAGTCTGGCTCATTGGAAGCAAAATATAAAGAAATGAGTGGTGGCTCAAGATTATTGCACAGTATTGTAAACAAATCAAACAGATGAACATGCATGGTTTGCTCAATCAGTAAGTATTCCCACCTGCATATTGCTGTGTTTACATTTGGTCTAATTTGAAAACAAAAGTTTAAAATGATTTTTTAAAAATCATGCTTTTAGAAAGCTTCGGGGAGCACGCTAGCTGCCCTACTATGCATGATCCAAAGATAGCCACATTAAATAGCACAGAACTGTTTTCTCCCAATCTGACAGTGAGAGTAAACAGTACTGATACTGTATGCTTTTGAAGAGCAAATAGCTACACCAGTGGTAATCCCTGTTTTTCCTTTATGTTGGTAGTTTGTTTAGTTTTTTTCTTAGTCTGAAAATGTTCTTGGATCCTTCATAATTACAGTATATAGGGTTCATGCTCTTTGATCCTGTGGCCTAACCTCTGTGGCTGCTCCTCTTTTCAGCTGTGGCAAACCAGACACTGCCAGCTGACATGAAATGAACTGAAAGTGTGACTTTAAAATTAAAATCACCAGTTTGAGAGAAACTTTAACCTTTTAACATTTATCCTTTAACATCTAAACACACTGTATATTATGTAATTCAGCTAACAGCTAGCTGCCCATCAAAATATTTCATGCAATCTCCCCTTCCATCTAAACTATGAGCTTCAGACATAAATTTTTTTTAACAGGCATAGAAGTTAAGAGCAGAGGAGAAGGACGGGTTAAGATTTCAGAAGTTGCTGAGTGTCTCTGCCCTTGGGAAGTCAGTCCAGCAGCTTGATGACTAGACCCCATGAAAAGAGTATTTCCATAATTCTGGTCGGATGTGAGTCCAAAGACAGTAATGAAAGGTAGTAATGAAGAATCAGGAGCTGATTAATCATGATAATGATGACAGAGATGGATCCCCTCCTTAGCCCCCCAGAGGGCAAAAATGGATGGATGGAGAGGTTTACAGAGAGACGTCACGCATAAAAAAAAAATCATCTCTATTTGCCTTTGCTTCTTCTACTTTTTGTACAGCTTGCTTTTTTGCAAAGTTACAGTAATAACCTATTAATACCAATATATGTTTGGGCGAAAAAGGCTGCAAAAATAATGTTTGATCTGCACAAAATGTGTCATCCCTGCTGTATTTCATTAAATTATCCCACATCACCTCTTAAAAGATCTTGCCGTAAGTGTCTCATCCCTGCTTGCTGCAGGTTTTCGGGTCGTCTTTTGGCCATTGAAATTCCTAATTACATTCCCAGCACACTAAACTAGAAAGACCTTATGGGCAGTCAGTTCAGCTCATATTCATGTTTCTTTTTGTCAATCTCTCTCTCTCTCTTTCTCTTCTTCTCTCTCTTTTTCTCTTAGTCTCTCCCTATGTAGGACAGTGCATGTGTATAGATATATTTTCAGTGTATCGGTCCCCGGAAAGTAGAATTGGAGATCATCCAAGGAACAGATTGTCCCACTTTTA
The DNA here is from genome assembly GCA_030220045.1 of Australoheros facetus. Taxonomy (NCBI): domain Eukaryota; kingdom Metazoa; phylum Chordata; class Actinopteri; order Cichliformes; family Cichlidae; genus Australoheros; species Australoheros facetus. The sequence continues at coordinate 6,089 of JASGAU010371542.1, forward strand.
CGTCCTGAAAAAGTGGAGCGGCCAAGTTCTGTCCTCTATTTCCCTCTCTTTGACTGGGTCTCCACCCTTCAAGCCTTTTTCATGCGACCAATGACAAAGAACCATCAAAAAGACTCCAGGCCTCCTCCAGTGTAAAATGGACAGCATGAGCCAGGGAGAGGGCACTTAGTTTTATATGAATGGTACAGCACCAGCCATCTGACGTAGGAGTTTGCGGGGGAAGGGCTAAACTGAGAGCTACCCTGTGCCATCAGCACTCATTAAAGCTGGACAGTACAATTAAAAGAGCCAGTAAGTTTTACTGTTTGCATTCTCTGAAACAAAAGTTTTAAAAGCTCCATAGGAGAATTCATTTGCTTCATTTACCGTTGCAGTGACGAGGCTTGGCATTTGCAGGCTGTAATTAAATCCATGCTTCATAAAATGCGGCGAAGTGCGAGTGTTTCATTGACAGTCTTAGCAAACTGTATTCATTTTAAAGACGGATAACAATGCCAGCAGTAGATTCATCCTCTATGCACCCAGAGATTCTGGCAATTCCCACAGCAAAGGGGAAAAAAAAGAGATCCTATCAACCACAAACAGATGCGTTTAAATCAACTGCGTATCTGATGCTGATCAAACAAAAAATGATAACACCGCTAATCAGCAATTAAATGGATGATTAAAATAATTACCCCCAGCTCTCCGTTTCTTCCTTCTTTGATCTGCACGCCAGTGCGATCCTTCCCAATAACCTCACCAAGGCCTGCCCCCCCCCCTTTTTTTAACAAAAGGGGGCCACAGTTTGCCTCATAAGTTACATGATGCCACTCACCTGATGTTTCGAGCACGTTTGCACACGCATACTCTGATCTTGTATGCACTCACTAAGTTTTTTTAAGCAGCACTCAAACACATCTGTTCTGGAAAAATGTCTAGAGGAAAGAAGCATTAAGTGCCAGACCAGTCAGCTGGCGGTCTGATGTGGATCAAAGTGGGCTATCTTTCCCCTCAGACTGGATATAAGTGGGTCAGGTGGAGCATGCACCGAGGGCCTCGCTTGGTCTAAACTTGGCTAGATAGGCCGGGAGACCTCAATGCAGCACTGAGTTAGGAGTGAACATCCCCAGCGCTATTTCTGAGATTTCCCCCTGACTGTAAACATTATCTGCTACCATAGCTCTCTCTCTCTCTCTCTCTCTCGCTTTCTCTCTCTCTCACTCAACCAACCAACCATCCTGCCCCCCCCCCCACACACACACACACACGTGAGACAGTGGACCCTGCGCAAATGCAAAGTTTAAAATCTTGAATTATGATTTCATCTGCATGCAACATTTGGAGAAATGTATCCCAACGTCTAATTGGGGGTAATTTTTGCTATTAAACAGCTCATCCAGGTCCATTTGCACAAAACTTGTTTTGTGCATCTGGTGTGTGTTAGTGGATAAAGCTTGACCTTGACTGCATGGCCTGAACTACATGAAAATGGTGCAGTGCTGACACGTATAGTACAACACAAAAACACAGAGCACTTATGCTTTTTCAACTGTGCCCCCTGTTGTCTGCTACAGCACAAGCTTCCCTTTCACTTGCTGTGCATGGCACTACAGAAAGCTCATTAAAATGTCAAGAATACAGAGACTTCAAAGGCGACTGTACAACAGGTTTCCTTCTGTTTCACAACAACAGAAGAGAGGAAGGAAGAGAAGAGTGCAAGTCGGAACATTTCCAACCATACAATAGACATCCTTGCATTAAGTAAGCTTTTCAAGGACGTCTCAGAGCTTCTGCCTCAAGCCTCAAATGCAATGAAAAGCATGCCACAAGCAAACCAGTCAGACAAACTGAGATGAGCGCAGGTTTAAGGCTTTAGGGTGGATTTTATGGTCAGAAATTAAGCGTCCACTAGTGACAGTTTCACTTACCTTGCACGTCCAGTGACATAAAGATAACACTGAGAGACAAAAATCAACAAGGTACTAATAAATGCTGTTAGACATGGCTGACAAAGTGAGAACCATGTCAGTGGCTGTCAGGACCCATTAAAGTTCATCCAGCTTCCATGTAATGGAGTATCATTCATTCTACAGTCTGGAGAAGCTTTCATTATTAACTTTCCAATTTCACTTTATACCGCCGTGTTCTCCAAGTAAAGGACTTTGTAATAAATCTTTATCTGATACCAGGAACAGTTAAGCTAAAAGAGAGCGTAACATTTATCCTTGCTCGATCACTCGTTAGTTTCTTTTTCAAGCTAAGTTTAGATGTTGGACAGAAAAGAAAAAAACAAAAAGCAAGAAAACAAAGAAGGCATTAAATGCACACTTTCTATTCAAGATATTTTGTGGAAAACATTTTTTTTTCTTCTTTATTTTTTACACCTGCTTTTCACTGTGACAAGATCTGCACCGCTTCATTACAGTTCTGAAGTGAGCCAGAAGGGCCTGAAAAAGAAACCGAAGGAAACAGTGAGGTTAATGAGCTGAAACAATTATACTAAGACCTAAAGGTGTGCGATCACCCACTTGTGCTGGAGCTCTGTCACCTTATGATGTATCACTTCTGCTTTTATGTAATAAAGAAGATTGAGCTCTCACTTGCTTTCTGCTGCAACACCTGCCAAGTGCACAGAAGTGCTCCCTTTTAAAACGCCTGTAATCAGGGCATCTGAAATCCAGCTGCTGCTTTCTGAGGCGTCTGTGTTAAACAACTGTCGCTTAATTGTTCAATCATTAATTTGAAGTTGTGTTCAAAAGCAGTAAAGCTCAAGATGTTTGAGTGTTTCATTATGGTGGATGTGTTGCATTTTGCTGGCTTCTATTTTCATGGCTTACGGCAATCCTCCAAATCTTTCCCCTTGGGGAAATCTCCCTGTATGTAATAATGAAAAGCCTGCAGAGTCAGGGGAAACGGCTTGTCTCTCCTCTTTCTTCTTAATGAGCACAACAATGAGACTCTATTGGTTCCACAAATAACAATTAGAAGTGTGTTAAAAAAATCACTTCTCAAGGTTATTTGTTGACAACTAAATATTAGACAGAGAGTGATCCATGCCAGTTATTTGATCAGATTTTGTGTTTTTTTTGCCCTAATTTACACACCACTGTGTGTGTGTGTGTGTGTGTGTGTGTGTGTGTGTGTGTGTGTGTGTGTGTGTATTAAAATATGCGCAGGTTTATTTTGCTTATTTATTGGTTTTTCATAGCTCCATACCCCTTTGGGACTGATTTACGGGATATTTTGTTTCGGTGGTTTGCATTTCTGCTTCACATATACAGCAGAAGCTTGCAGCAAATGAAGCCTAGCTGTATTCTTCCACAGCAGTAAGCTGTCACTGGAAATAGTCGCTCAGCACGTCTGTTTTTTGTCCTACACTCTCTCCATGCCAAACCCTAGGGAATTACTGGACTGTGTAGCATTGTCACATCTGCTGCACTGACCAGGCCGCTAATGGACTCCTGCTCTTCCTGATTGAGGAGGACATAACAGGACCAGGCAGGAAAGAACAGTATGAGACACGACAGAATGAACTGGGAATCGGTCGTGGTGAAATTTTCTGACTCACTTTCGGAGGCACTTATCTCCACCGACACATCGAGCCTTGTTTGGCCTGTCCAGTTTATTTCATCTTCCACTCAATTGCTTCATAATCATATTCTCTTTTGGTGTTACCCACACATATAATCGCTCAGTCCCTTTCTGGCATTGATACTGTCGCCCAGCTTCCTTTGTTCCATTATGATCAATTGTTCTGTGTTTTGAGGAGGCCATTAATCTTCCTTTGCCCACTCTGCTCCAAATTGCCCGGTTTGTTTATTTTCTCCCTTTTCCAAATGAATTCCCCTCGGTGCAATTCTCCAATAGAAAAATATGCTTTTAAAGCCAGCATTGCTTGTTGTGCATTAGACAGTGTGGGGCAAGTCTTAGGAGGTTGTGCAAACTCAATTATGTGGTATCTATAGGATGAAAGGGCACAGAGTTGGAATGCATCACTGGTGCAGAGCTCTAGCTAATAATGCGGTGCGCTTTTTTTTCAACCAGGCCTGAACTAAATGAAGCGTTTAGGTGTATGTGTGTGGCTGCATGCGTATGGCAGTCAGTTCTCTAGGGTCCTTAGAGGGTTTCCACCTCTCCACCTCCCGACACCATAAATAATGTGAGCAGGCAACGATTTTGACAAGTCGCAGCTAAACAAGTGTGTGAAATGTGGGTGTTGATGAGCTCCAGTTTGATTCTGCTCACCTTTCCATTTCAGCACCTTTTCTTTTTGAACTCATCCACCACAAGTGTCTGAGTGGTATTAATACAGGCACGTAGGTAGCTTTTACATAAGCGTAAGGATTAATATTTTATTTCTCCAAACATCCATTCCTAACTTACACTATCAACCATGCCATCATTTCTTCTGCCCATGGATCGCTGTCATATTACAGGCCATGACTTAGTTTGTAAACAGGGGTAACAGCGAGCGGTGGCCATGGTCATGATGCTGGTTCTCAGTTAGTCACAAATTGATGGTTGCAATTCAAAGTGGTCTCTGTGCCAGCTAGCCATCCAATGAACCAAGCAGGAACTGCTTGTTGTGCGTTTCTTATTGCTAGTCATTGCAAGTTAACATGAGAGACATTAAAAGAAGCTCCATTGTTGTGAACAGTCCACATCTGTAAATATTCACTTTTTCTTCATCAGAACAGTGGGAGTGGGGGGAGGCTGGGGGCAGCAACACATGCCCTCAACCCTCATCTTTCTCCCTTCTGTCTGTTGTTTCTTGTTTCATTGAAGAACATTTGACGGTTTGTTAATGAAGTGATGGTTAAAGGAAGGGTGCATCATTTGAGGTTAAAAAAATAAATAAAATGCTTTGGGTGGCAGAGGGCTAGGCTGATGTGAGCTGGCCAACAAGCTGGTGCTGTGTAAACAGCGCAGTGTTTAATAGGAAGGTATTTTGCAGCCACTTTGGCTCTTGGTCTCAAACCTCCAGGGAACTAAGGAAGCCACCTTGAGAACAGCAGATTTTCAATTTTCTTTTTATAGAGTCAAATAACAATACAAGTTATTGCATTCATTGTGCTCAAAGCAAGGTCAAGGTCACATTATAGTAGCATTTGAGAACTCAGCATTAACCTTTACGCAAAGACTTAGTGACAACAGGGAGGGAAAAAAATATTTCTGCAGGACAAAAAAACCTCCAGCGGAACCGGGGAGGGCGGCCATCTGCCCGGCTACAATATCGTGCGTTGCTGTAATTGAATTTCCAAAATGTACATGCACTGCAAGCAAACAAACACGCAACCATCATTCCACAGGCTGAATACTGTTACTTTATCTATCAAAGCTCATACGCATTAATATTAGAGCTGTTCGCCCTCACTAATTTATCTTAAAGCTGTTCTGGAGTCATTTGTGCAGTTGCTACAGACTTTTCTGAGGAGGCTCTGTGATATTTCTTTTTGTTTGTTTTTTTGTTTTCTGTCCCACTTTTCTCTTCCTACCCACCTACATGTGAATTAGACCCCAGAGGACATGCAACAACCCCCCCCCCCCCACACACACACACACACACAATTTCAGCAGCATCCACTTCTTTTTCTAAAGCACTGTGACTTTCACTTCGTTGCTAAAGATTGTCTCCCTCTTTTCAGTTCAGAGTTTACACAATCAAGATTTCTCACTGTCAATATTTTAACGCTCATTTGTATTGCAAACACTTTATATCACTTTAGTTGTGTGATGTACACACATCAGTTCTTTTTCAATTACAACCAAGCCTGTAAGTATAAAGGAACATAAAAAACTAAATACCTTTTAGTTTGTAGTTCAGGTTGTGTTGCTCCTTGTTGTATCTGTAGTGACCTCCTTCATAAACCACAAAGAGAGTAAAAAAAAGGGACCAGGATTAAAGAAATGAGAGAAAGATCCAGTCAATAAAATATAGATAAGGAAAAAGAAGAAAAAGTGATTTGCCTTTTTCTCTTTCAAAATCACATTTTCATGCCTCCTAGTCTTTAAATATGCATCGGTATGAGCCAGCCTCAGCTCCTGTATTGTGCAGCCTCTCTTTCTCTTTTTCATTCACACACACTCTTTCACCTACTCTATGCCCTGGTGTAGCTTCTCTCTTCCTCTCTCTCTCTCTTTCTCTTTAGCACACACATTCATGCACTCCCTCTCCAGCATTGCATACTCTCTTTCTGTCTTACTTCAGCTGCTAGATTGATCTCTCTCCTCCATTCTCCTTCCTCTCTGTGTACTGACTCTTCACCATCTGTCAGTTCTCTCTCTTTTTTCATGCCCAAGTGCTCTTCTGTTCAATTATCCCCAATTTTCTTCATTATTCTCTCTCATTCTTTCAGTTTTTCACGGTTCCACCACATCTCAATCTCTCCATAGTCCCTCTCATATTATTTCAGCCAATTTATAAATTAGATACACTCATATTACCTGATTCCCACCTTTTACCTGCCTCACATATTCTGGGCATGGGTTTCCACACTACACAGCTCCCTTTGTCTCCTTGATGTTGAAAGGTCATCAAAAAATAGCAAAACTCTGTTTCTGTTTGGGCACTTTCCAGTGATAAATATAGCAGGTATGCTGCCTTGTTTTAGTAGGTTTGCTGCCATATGCTTGTGCAGCATTGACCCCAGAACACTAATGTGCAGTTTTGTGCCACCATCACTAATGTCAGGTATATTTTACCGGATATACCCATACTTCCCATCAAAACATATTAAAGTACAACAATAAATGCTCTTCTTTTTTTCCTGCTATACAATGTCTCATAAAACAAACAAACTGTCTCACCATTTATTCTTGAGACCTATTTGGTGCTGGGACTTGTGGCCCAGTCTCCGTACAGTGGAGGTTTTGGCATTTTTCTTTAGTGTATTCACTGATTTAAAAGATCACAAACCACAAAATTAATAGAAAATTAGAAGTGCAACAGAAACTATGTCCTGGTTGTACTGAGTTACCTGATGAGCCTGAGTGAAACAGGTAGTAAAGAAACTGCTAGGTCATGTTCGTACACATGGACATTTACACCTTGTTCTAAAATGGTAAATGGACTAGTTCTTATATAGCACTTTTCTACTCTGTCTGAGCACTGAAAGCGCTTATAATCTAGAGACAGAAATGTGTCATCTGTTGGCATGACTGAAATAACAAAATTCTTTTATGATTTGTCCAAACCATGTCTGAAGATGTTGATGTCAACAACTACCCTGATTACAACTGCAGCTATAGAGATTGGCAAGGCACGAGAACAGTTCTGGTGGGAATAATATTGCACGATCAAACAATCTTTTCTTTAAAGTTGCTCAAAAAAAGAGATAATTGCTTAAAACCTACCCAACATCTCATCCCTTTTCACCACTCCATACTGCAAAAATCATAATAACATTTATTTTTTATCAATATTGATACCAATTTTTTTTGACATGATAGTATTTGACTTTTGAAAGGAAAGAGAACGCCAACGCTTTCTAAAAAAAATACTTCATTGTATTTATTAAAGGGTAAAAGGATGCGCTTAAGCAAGAAGCCGCCATCAGCGTAGTTTAAGGCAAACAACAATCACAACATATAAAAGCTCCAATAACATCTGCAAAAAAAAAAATCATGCCAGTGCCAACAATCCTAATCATAAAACACTTCGACAATTCTACAAGAACTGCATCAACACAACAATATTAAAACCACCGGGAAACAAAACATAATGAGAAAAATGTGTTTCCACTAAAGTTATCAGACATTAGAAAATATATTCTGTGAAAATACATTCAAGTCTTCAGGGCTTTCTGTGTGTTCTGCATGAATCCGACACACAGGAAGTTTACTGCTACTGTTTGGTTTTACCTACCTGGCCCACAAAGGTGTTTCAACAAATAAACCACAAATCCTGTTATTTCATTTTCAACTTCCTTCCAGTGCAGGGGTGCAGAAAAGTATCCTCTTTTGATCATAGCACTGCGGTGGGCGCAGTTCAAACATGGGCAAATCAGATAAGAAAGATACAGAAGGCTGAGAGGAATTATGGCAATCGGCCCTGACTAATATATCTCTCGTGTAGTGCTTTTGTTTGCAAGGCAAAAATGCGGGTGGTGGACACCATTTAGAGGACCCCATTTGAGGGAGGTAACTTTTTTGGTGACTTTACCTCTTTTAGTGTTTTTTTTTTTTCTTGAATCCTTCAACAAATAAGAAAAATAATAATACAATGATCCAGTCGGTAGGGTTTTCCAGACATTGCTGAAGCAAGGTCTAAATTTTCAAAGATGATAATTAAAAGTCACACAGTTCTGCTGATGGTGACATTGCATATAAATTCTCAAAAACCCCACCATACCGTTCCTGATAGTTTCTGGTGATGCCTGCTTGTTTGTGAGAAGCTCAAGGTGTGACTGTGTCACTCTCTGCATCCCACCGGGTATTGGATTGGTATCCATACATGGCACGGCAGCTCCCATGGCAGCTACATGGCAACTGCTGCAAGGGCAGGCTGCGAGTACAGGAAAGGTAAAAACTCCAAAACGGAGCAGCAGAGGCTTCCAGCTGCTTTCACTTACATATTTCCTGTATGTGACCTATCCAGCAAAGCAACAAAGCAACAGTAAAAGTTGCAAGATTAGTGTATTCACATAGAAATAAATTAAAAATAAATTAGGAAATGATATATTCAGTGTTCTAATGTTGGATATGTGTGATGGTACCAAGTAAGTTTAGATAACAAGTATTTTTCAGTGAATAGCATTTATGCCTTTGGAGTGTTTGAGTGAAAAGACTGTCCTTAGGCTTGTTTTATGGCAGCTTTTAGAGCACATCAAAGAGAAGGATGGAGAAAGGAAAGCTTGACTGAAATACATTAATGTGCACAACAGTACCCTCTGCTAAGAGGAGATGGAGATGAATCCTGCCATATCCAGCCTCTTAAGGACAACATGACACCTGCATTGTTACCCTTGATAAGAGCCCTAGTCGGTGCTCTCCTTTAATGGCGTGCCACTCCATAGTGCATATTCACCGCACTTTTCATCCTACCTTGGTGCTTACACTGCCTTTGCCACCCAATGTCCTTTTTTTTTCATCTCTGAGAAGCTAGCTTTCTTCCTGTTTTCCGTATTAACCCTCTCATGCCAAATGCAAGGAGAGGAAAGTGGGTCACGGGCAGATGGAGCACACAGTAGTGAGAACATGCAAGGCGGGTTTTTATTTATTTACTTTCCTGTGTGTTTTAGTGAGTTCAGATTCTTTGCCGAAGGTGACTTAGAATCAAAAAGGCAACAAAAGCAGAGAAGGGAGGATGAGAGACAAAATATCGATCTATGAATTTGAAGCTGTGAAGGACTTAAATTGCTGGTTTGGCGTAAAACAAAAATATGATGACTGTACATTTTCAGTGTGAGTACACTGAAAACCTACAAACACATTTGCATTCATGTTAGTCAAAGAATAAAGTCATATTTAAAGATTCCCTATTTATAAGGGCTGCTCTCACAAACTGAGACTGATTTGCATATTCACACCCCCAAACACAGTTATTCACTATTAAACTGAACTGATTTTTTATATTAGACATGTATTTACCATAAAGCCAGTCAGTAAAAACATGCTCAAACCTGCTTTAAGGCCCCATTTGTGTGTCACTCTCTAGAAAAACTGATGCAGTGCTGGACTCTAGTGGCTGTTTAAAGTAACTGAAATACCTCATGCAATTTTTTTTAAAGATATCCTCAGAATAATGAGTGGGGAAAAAAACTGATTTGGCTTTCAGTCTTATTCATTCGTAAGTATTGCTGAATACAGTTAGTCAAAAAATTTTCCAACCACACAAAACCAAGTAGGTCTCAGGGTTTAAATGCCTGGAAACTAAAAAAAAAAAAAAAATTGCAAGTATCCAGTTTTTAGGCAGATGAAGCCACTTCTTGGTTTATTAGTTCTTCTTTTACTGAACTCTGCATCAAAAAGCGGAAGTTTTTTAACCATACTTGACTCAGCTGTTGCATTTTTAGAAATTTGTATTGGTAATCTAACACCGAAAAAACCCACACTGTCCCGATGCGACCTGCCCAATAAAAAGTTGTCAACTGTCATGTAACTATCTGACCTAAAGATTATTTCCAGTTAAACTGTTTCATGCTAAGATGCACTTTTCAAACCTGATTTGTGGAACTCTGGGTTCACATCATCTTTGCACATACTCTCTGTTTTGAGAGATTTATGCCACATTGTGACACCAATAGCAGTGCAGCTCATCTCATTGTGTTTCCTTTTTCATTCTTTGTAACAGTTTGAACTGGAGAGAAACTGTAACAGTTTCCTCTTCATTTCTCAGAACTGTTTCACTGCATGGAAACCAAATACTAAGAAGATCACTAATGAACAGTAAAACCGCAATGCTAGGAGAAAAAGAAACTAATACGGGCACTATTACTTTAAGAACTTTCATTCAGGCAATGTCTTTGGAAGCTGCAAAACATTACACTCCATGCACTGTGTATTGTAA
>JASGAU010371546.1:0-11922 GCA_030220045.1 Australoheros facetus
TCTGTGGAACCAGCTCCCAGCTTGGATTCAGGAGACAGACACCCTCTCTATTTTTAAGATTAGGCTTAAAACTTTCCTTTTTGGTCAAGCTTATAGTTAGAGCTGGATCAGGTGACCCTGAACCCTCCCTTAGTTATGCTGCTACAGCCTGAGACTGGTTCTGCTGGAGGTTTCTTCCTGTTAAAAGGGAGTTTTTCCTTCCCACTGTCACCAAATGCTGCTCATAGGGGGTCGTTTTGACTGTTTTCTCTGTAATTATTGAAGGGTCTTTACCTTACAATATGAGGTGCTTTATATTGTAATGTAAAGACGCCTACTGGGTCAGTTCTCCACACAAATGTGCTGGCCATCTTTACCTTATATACCGCTGATCACACTCTGAGCACGTCCACCACATGTGCCATGTCAAGCTGCAGCAAGCAGAAAGAGGAAGGCAAGAAGTCAGACATTGAAATGCCATAGAGCTTTCATAATTAAAGGTCGTGCACTGATAAATGCGCTGAAGCGTTTCAGATATGATTTAAAGCCCTGCAAATGATGGAATAACACTGCATCAGATTCCCAGGGTGAAACTGCCTGCTGTGGTCAAAAAGAGCCTGAGGCCGTCATGGTTTCGAGTTCACTGTGGGTTTGATTCATTTTGCTTTGAGGATCATTTGTGCTTTTTTGGAATATCAGTTATAATGTTTCTATTTTACTTTATGTCATTTGTTAGATCCTCCTGCAGTGTGTTTAGATTTTATCTTCCGTCCAATTTCTTCGGTTATGTTTGAGTTGGGTGTCTGTGTCTCAGTTGTGTAGTATTTAGTTATCTCAGTTTGTGTTCCCATTCTGTTCCTGTTGTCTCTGCATTTGTCTCTTTGTCTTGTTTCTTTGTGTAGTTGTGTAATGTTAATATTGTGTCCTCATTCAGTTGTGGCTCTCTTCCTGTTTAATTTGGTGATTGTTGTTCTCTGTGTCTTGTGTTTAGTTTTACTTTCCCTTCAGTCAGTTACCTTCATCTGTTTCCTCTCCTCTCATTATCTCGTGAGTATTTATTTCCTGAGTCTCCTCTTATCCTTTGTCCCGTCCTCCCTCACAGCTGTGTGCTCCTTTGCTCCATGGTTTCCCTCAGACTCCCAGTTTGCGTTTTCCTCTCGCTTGTGTTTTTGGACCAAAACAAAAAGATCCTACCTCACCTTTGTGGACAAAGTTTGATCTGTGGTCCTGCAGGATCTCTACATCTGACTGCTCATGCTTGTTATTACCTACTGTCATTATCACGGTGCCCCATAAGGGCAACATTAACATTAATGTTGGTGCTTTCATGAAAATAAGACTGAACCTAATCGGGGCACCAATCAAGGAAGCAGCTTCAGCTGCTGTCCTTTAAGGTCCAGGCCCACGGGAAAGCGGGGTTGCCTTTGTCCTGCCCTTCTGTTGTTGCTTCCAGTGAAGTTAGCTGCTATGGCTAACTTGAACCTTTTAATTTGGTTAGTGGTGGGTACCATCTAACCAGGAATTTTCTGCAGGATATCACATCACTGGAGTCTGTTTTGGTGTGTATTTGCAGAGCACACAGTTGAGAGCTTGGAGGGGACAGGTCAGAGCAGAGGAGCAGCGTTCTCACCTGAGAGGTGAAAGCGGAAAAGCGCCCGGAAGAATAACCAGCTGTGGTTTTATCTAGTTAGTGACAGATCCATACTCCTCCCAGGAGGAGGAGTATGGATCTATGGCCTTCCTCATGGTTTGTACACGTGACATCTTTTTAGTAATGTCACAGTGTTCCCACAAAACTATCATCACTGCAGAGAAAGGACACTGATTTATAACAAAGTGAATCACCCTTACAAAGAGGGTGCGAGTGGGTGTTCTTTCTACACTGAGTCATTTGGAGGAAACATGATTGTCCTCATTAATGTGACAGACTGCCATAAAGTGCTAAGAGCTCCGGTTTAACGCCAGTGAGTGTTTGTTTTGTTAGATAAAAACTGGAACTTCTGACCTGACAAAGGCTGATTGTGGCTGAAACACTGATGTTTCTCTGTAAAAGCTGCAGAGATTTGGAGTGTTTCCAAAGAGACCATCCCTGTCTTTGTGTTATTTTTTTGTGTGTATCTGCACACCACTTCTGCTACGTTCCTCGCTGTAAACTGTCGATAAAGAAATGAATTTTATGAAAACAAAACTTGTTTCCAGTCAGATAAAAATTAATGGAAAACAGCAGCAGCGTCACACTGTGTCGCCACCGGGCCCACAGTCAGATAACTAATGTTCCCATTGAATTTCAATGAGTCCCTCTGAGGAGAAATATCCTGAATAACTCAGCCACACTGACAGCTGGAATCCATTTTATTGCACAGATTCACTTCGTACCAATCACATATGATCTATCCTGTGATGTTCATGGCCTTGTTAAAAAGAAACATTTATCCACAAAGAAGCAGTCCTCCAAGAACAGGAGGGAAAGAAACATGTCTTATTGTGTCTGGAGCCTTTAAAGAGCCTGAGTGGAACAAATGGAAATGAAATCAGCAGACAGCTAAAATGGTAACTTTGACCCCATTTCCACCTGCTATTAACATGTGATCTATATCAGTATCGCTCAGTCTCAGCAGAGAAACCACCTGTTACCACCCGCCTGTTCTCCTCTCTCAAAGCTGCTTGCATTGTGCATTAACATGCAAGCTGTTTTCACTTATGGCCATAGCGAGATGGTCTTCACACTATCAGCTCATACTTGAATGCACGTACAAACAACGACTACATATAAAACATGGGTGTGGCCACTGTGAGGTAAGCGCTTTAAAGCGGGGGTGTTGGTTGTTTGGAGAGAGAGGTTTTGAGCGTTGAGTTATTCAGTACCTGTCACGATCCTGCATCTCTGACCCAGCGTTTCGAGTTTGGACTCACATGAAGGTCTGGGTTTGAATCCACCTCTCTGTGTGGAGTTTGCATGTTCTCCCCGTGTCTGCGTGGGTTTCCTCCCTCAGTCCAAAGACATGCACTTACTGGGGTTAGGTTAATGGGTCACTCTGAATTGCCCATAGCTGTGAATGTGAGTGTGAATGGTTGTCTGTCTCTCTGTGTTAGCCCTGCAACAGGCTGGTGACCTGCACAGGTGTACCCTGCCTCTCGCCCTATGACAGCTGGATTAGTGAAAGAGAATGAATGGATGGACTTTCCAAGACTGTTTGTTGCAGTTTGTGCGCTTTGAGTTTTGTACCTTTTTGAGAGATTTCCTTGTTGGTTTCTTTATTTTCTCAGTGTTTAGGTATAGTTCTCTGGGTTCTGTTCATGGTCACAGTTTATTTTTATTCTGTTCTCTGTATCCCATGATTTGTTACTTCCTGTTTTATTTTTAGTCTCTCGGCTTGTGTGCGCTGTTTGGTTTTGCATCCTTTGTCGCATCTGCTGTGATTAGTGTTAGGGGTGTGTGCGTGTGTGTGTGTGTTCTCCACCCGTTTCCCCTTCTCTCATTATCTCAGTGTATGAGCTTCAGTGTTCCTCGTGTCACACTGCGCGTTCTCTGTGTGTCGTGTTTTTGGACTTTTTTACCTGCCACCTGGATTTTCTCTTTCTTCTAATAAAGTTTAGTTTTTATTTGTGTTACTCTGTCTTGGTCTGCATTCAAACTTCACATGACACCAACAAGTCTGGAAAGCTGCATACATAAACTGTAATTTTAAATAGCACATGAATTAAAAATACCCACATTTTACTCATCAAACTCGTGGCTGTAACGCACAGCAAGGCGTCTAAAATACTTGAATATCCACTGTCATGGATCAGCTGTGTGGGTGGCAGGTTTAAAATGCTTTATTATCCCTGAGGGGCAATTTGCTTTGCAGCCGACAGCAAAAAATAAAATAAAATAAAAATCCCAGATACAAAATCACCCAATAGAATTGAAAAAGGTTATAGTGGTAGAAATGAATGAGAATTTAAGTCTGTTTGTTCTGCAACGCAGGAAAGAAAATGTCCTTCCTGAAGGCAGCAGCTGATACTCTGAAGACAGAGAGTGAGTGCTTTTGGGCCCCACTAACGCTGTACAGAAGGGAGGATCAGTAAGCTTTAAACCTCTAACTTTGCTACACAGTTTCACAATGTCCTCCAACCTCCTTTTGTTCTTGAGGCTCAGAGATCCAAACCAGCAGATTAAAGAAAAGGTTCAAACAGACTCAATAAAACACGAGTAAAACAGTTTCATTAAAATTTTATCCACAGGAAACACAGGAAGTATAACTAAACCCAAAGCACAAGAACCAAAGACACCAAAATAAAGCAGGAAGCAGCAACCACAGAGACCGGGACTAAGGCACGTGAACCTGACATAATAATAAAAGGCAAACAATACAAGAGAGACTGAAATACGGAGACACAAACAGATCCAAAACCCAACAATAAAGCAGGACAAACTGTGGAATTGTTGTATGTAACAAAAAGAAGTCCAGTCGCCTTTTTTCAAGCTCCAGAAACTTTATTTTGGTTGCTATGAATTATCATAGCTTCTGTTTCTATAAGTTGATCATTTGTTTGCTATGTTATATTGTTGTCCCTTTTATCTTAATGGACACACACACACACACGTAAACATATGTGATTTAATCATGTGAGCGAGTGAAATAAAACAGCTGCGAAGGAGGCCGTCCTCTGGAGATCTTTTCCTCTTCGTTCCGAGCGAGCTTAGAGGACGGCCCCCCTTGCTGCAAGTAAAAATAAGAGTTGCGTGCTTTGTTCCATGTTTTATAAAATGATCTGAACCTATCAAAACTCAAACAGAACTACAAAAACACAAAACACTGGGCAAAAGACCAGGACCAACACACAGCTTCTCAGACATGAAGCCCACATTCACATCAGGTGAATGCTTTCACAGATATTAAAGCCTGAAACACATTTTCATCCAACTTCAGTGTGATATTCCCAGGTGTGACACCGCGTACACAATCCAAATGAACTTCAGAGAGAGTAACTTACTGTTAATATCATATCCAAGAACATCTGGGGAATATCCCACTGAAGTTGGATGAAAATGTGTTTTATTTCCATATTCAGTCTTTAATATCTGTGAAATCATTCACCTGATTTGGACCATCATATCAGTCCAAACGTTCTATATGAGAAGCTGCATCATTTCCTTACCTACAAAACTGTGGCCTCCAGATCTGCTGTCAGAGATCAGACAGCCAAATATTTCAGACTTCAAGTTAACAGAACTATGGATGAGCACCTGTATCCACAGAGCCACAGAGATCCACCCACCCACCCACCCACCTCCACAGGTTAGACCTGAGAGGGTCAGCTTGTTAACATTCACCAGGTTTCTGCAGCCCATCCAGGGTTCAGGTTCAGGTTCAGGTTTTCTGACAGCTGCAAAAACAGATGAATTTTAAGATGCTAGAACATGTTACATGTTTCAAACATTTTGGCAGTTTTTAAGTTTGGGTGCTGCAAATGGACAGGTGAAATTTACAGGACCCAGACTTTACCCTTAACCCCAGATGAGGTCACCAGTGACCTGGTCGAGACAAAGAGTACAAACTGTCCACGAAGTCTGTGCTCCAGTTTTGATGAATGAAATGCTAGGATTCTATTAGCTCCAGTTAGAGACGGTGTAAAAGATGAGCGTGTCTATCCTGACATCACCTGTTGGTTTGTGAAGTCCTGTTTTAAAGCCTCGAGATGAGCATTTACTTTATCACCATCTTGCAAAAAGCCAGCTGGGATAAAGAAACTGCGAGCTGCGCACTTTCAAATATGGTATATTCAAGATTTATAAAATAGACCAAATTTTTTATTCAGTATGATCTGACACGAGTGGCAGGACGGTGTTTAGAGGTCTTTTCTGAGTTTGCTAAATTCTCAGCCCACCTTCTCATCCACATATAGCCACACGCAGCTCCAACGATCTCACACTGGGATGAATGTTGAATGTAATGTTGGACCTTCTGTATGTGGAGCTCAGGAAACCAGTGGGTGACATCACTGTTGTCCATCTCTTTCATATAGAGTCGGTTCATGTTGTCTTTGTGAGGTTAAAAGTTTTGTCCTTAAAGTTGTTGCTTTTGCAAACTCTGTGTTGCAGCACTGGGAACAACACAGAGTACATCCTGTTCTCCTCACTGAGTCTCTGACAGGGACACTAAAATGCTTCCTGTGCATATTTAGCTAAACGGCTTACAGTGAATGTTTCTGCTCTGGTTTTGACTTTCTGATCCACTGAATTGGCTGATTAAATTGGAACCCATCAACTCTCTTTGCCTTTGCAAAACTGACTTTTATAATGCTTCATCGCTGTACGGCATTTTATTTACATGTCGCTATCCGACTGCAGAACCAAGCAGAACACATTTTCCACTGCAGTGAAATCCTCCCAGCCTCTGATCCTCGGCCTGTCGAGCGTTTCGCGGGGTTAACGTCATCCGAGCTGCTTAAATTTGCATATATTCTTTGTGAATCCAGCTGTGTGTTGCACATCTGGTTTGATTTGTAATTCTGTTTCTTATTTTGCACTTGGATGACGCGGCTGATATTACACACACACTAACACTCAAATGAAGCTTTCACATTGCATCGTGTCATCAGATCCATACTTCAGCAGGACTGGTTTTACCTCAGTCCCTCTGACAGTGGAGACAGTGGCTGCAATAACACGACAGCTCCCACGAGGCTTTGAGAGAGCGTCGATGTTTAACTGCTCGCTGAATGCTAATATTATCGACATCAGACTTTTGTTACAGTGATGGAGAGCCAGTTCTTATTTCATTGCTTGTTTATTTTGCACAGGCATTAACACAATCCAAATATGATTTGTTTTTCTAACAGATTTTAACTCCCAACTCATTGATTCTCAGGCCTCAGTCACACAGGCCTGGAGTCCTTTCAGAAACCTCTGGTTGGTGAAGAAAATTGTGTTTTCCCCAAATGGTTGCTGAGTGTTTCCTGCTGATGGTTTATTAGCATTCAGTATTAAACCTGCTTGACAGTTTGGGTTAATTTAATCCTTTTCATAATAATAAACCCACATTAAAATGCAGATTTGTCCCCTGTAGAACAAACTGGTTTTGATTAAATACTGGAAAATAAAATGCATCAAACATCAGGTGAGTATTTAGTCACTTTTTTGTTTTTTTCATTTAGTATATCCTATTTTCTTTGAACACATTTTCACCCTCAGCCTCTCACACACAAGCAGATTGTCAGAAACCAATGCTGGTTTTATTATCATGCATAGGGACACTTTTAGCATCAATTTATATCATGATGAAGAACCAAAACCTGCAGCCAAGTCTTGGTTTGAAGGTAGATCAGTGGTGGATGGAAAAATCAAAAGATCCAAAAACCTTTGAAACATTGAGGGTTGTATCAACCAAGAGTGTTTTTCCACCATCAGCAACTACTTTCCTTACAAATCCTATAAAGATCAGTGTGGTTTGTCGGCTCAGCTGAGAGACGTGGGGCAGAATGTTTAGGGAGCAGAGAGTGGCACACCTGACGTGCACCTGCTGATTAACCTTTAACCTTATGTAGTTCAGGGCTGCAGGGGTGTATGCAGCGTGAAGCACAGCAGCTGGCTGTGCTGACCAAAAATTATAGAAAGCAGTCAGCACTCTGAAACTGAGCAGAGCAAAGTGTTTGTCCCTGTACGGATTACAATAAAGAACTAAGTGTGAGCAACTGAAGTTGCCCTCTCTGTAGCACTCGTTGCCTTGTGGATTCTCAGTAAGCACAATCAGTGCTGCCAGGACTCAAAGTCCTTGGTGCAAAAAATGTCTTCAGTAGAAAGTTTTATTTTCAGGTAAAATCAGTTGGAAAGAGGGTTCTGCACAAAAACCTCCACATGGTTGCTTTGGTTGCTGGCAGGTTGCCACAATCACCGCTAGTTTGTATGGACGATGCTAACTTGTTTACAAACACATTTACACTCTGAGCTGTAGCAAAACTTGAAAAGGAAAACAGGAAATGGAGAACATTCACCTCCAAACTAAAAACTGTGCCTCAGTGCTGCAACCACCACACTGGAGGTCTGGAAGCTACTGAAGACCACAGCAAACTGCTAGCATACAGAGCAGTGAACCACCAGATACTTCTCTGGTTTCTGTGTGAGTGGGGCCTTGAAAACAGCACCTATATATGATTAAAACCATGTATATGAAATGCATGAAGAGGCTTGTACACTACTGGATGCTAATTTGTCTTTCAAAATCTCACAAAGATAAAATAAAGCTAAAGTATCAGTTTGCTTAGTTTAATTTTGGGTCTGTAAGCTCATTTTCCGAGCCTGGCTCCACAGAGGGATCCT
Source organism: Australoheros facetus (assembly GCA_030220045.1). Taxonomy (NCBI): domain Eukaryota; kingdom Metazoa; phylum Chordata; class Actinopteri; order Cichliformes; family Cichlidae; genus Australoheros; species Australoheros facetus. The sequence continues at coordinate 8,285 of JASGAU010371546.1, forward strand.
CATATCCATGTTCAGGATGGGTAAATCATTAACAGTGATACTGATACCAGAGAAAGCTGAGTGTGAAGATGAAACTGTCACTTTACTGGTTGATCTACATTTCCAGACACACTTATTTTATGAGCTGTGGGCACTGAGTGGAAGGGCAACACAGAATACAAGTGGTAGAAATGACCTTCCCCCAAAGTGTGACTGGGCTCAGAGATGAGAGGAGCTCAGAGTACAGCTGCCTGAGGCTATTCAGGCATTTGACTAGGATGCCTCAGCTGAGATGTTTCAGGTGTTTCCAACTAGGAAAGGAGTCTGGGGCAGACCCGTGACACGTTGGGAGAGATTTTGTCCCTCAGATGGCTTAGGAACACCTCCAGATCCCCAAGAATACCTGATGGAGGTTCACAGAGAGAGGGGGAACTAATCAAGGGGGAGATGATCCTGGGTGGCAAAATGTGTTGATTCACAGATGGAAAGTTTGGATCAGTCTGCTGAGGTGTTGCAGATGGGCCAGACTATGACTATGTTTGCAGCTTTGTATAAATCTCTCTCCGGCTTGTTCTTCCAACCAAGGAACATGTAGCATAACATTCAATATTCTGCAATAAAACACATTCAGTATCACTGTGTTCATTCATCTGGGCCATTTTCCAGATAGTGTTTCAATGTATTTTCTTCCATTGAGCTGAACCAGTGCTAACAAAGCACTAAAGTGTGTGTTTGAAACTGATTTACTGCATTGATTTGTACACTAGGTCTGCCTCTGTGGAGTGTGTGTGTGTGTGTGTGTGTGTGTGTGTGTGTGTGTGTGTGTGTGTGTGTGTGTGTTCTTGCATAATTTTGCTGTCATCTCTCTCTTTGTCTCCTTTGTCTCCGTGGTGACTCATTTATGTTATTGATAACACAGAATCTGCTGTGACCAGTGCAGACAAACACACAACCGTCGAGCTCAGCGAACACTGGGAAGGATTCAGGGACTGCCGGGGACAAGCCAGAAAAAATGAAGCTGCAGAATTAGAAACTGGAAAGGAAAATTCGAAGGACACAAGAAATTCTGGAAAAATTTAAAATTTTTGGAAAAACAAGGAACATGAAAAATGTTCAAAAACTTATCTATAAATACTAACAGGACTACTACCAACAGAAGGATCGACAGCAATTTAAACCCCAAAGTAGTTCATCTTACTTCATTCCCATGCTATCCCAGGATGATCTTCTTGTCTCAGAAACTCTGGATTCTTTCTCTCAGTATGCTGCATAATTCAGTGTAGAATAGAATAGAATAGAATAGAATAGAATAGAATAGAATAGAATAGAATGCCTTCATTGTCATTATACAGGATGTACAATGAGATTGGAGGAGGTTACTGTGTCAGGTTACTGTGGAGGAAAGTCTAAGCCAGCCACCACTCCTCGGCCTTCTTTGCTCTTCAGGAAGTTGCTGCAAAGCTTTGCAGCATGCTCATTATCCTGCAGCAACATACTCAGCTGACCTGCAGTCCTGAGCCTGTTCACCACAGAGAGATGTTTAGTTTGGCATCCACCTCTTCATTTGCCCATAAAAACCATAATCATGCTGACCAATAACACACTGTTTAAAATTTGACATTATTTCTATTAAAGGGGCTTCAGCATGGGGGGGTTATATTCCCCTGCTGCTTCAGACTTGGAGCAGCAGGACCGTCTGGTGTCTAAAAAGCAGACAGCGCAGCTTTAACACAAATGTGCTCAGAAGACTGTTTCAAAGAGGAGAGATGAACACTCAGATTTCTTAAGGCAAAAAGAATAAAATCAGTGTTTTTATACTGTATGCAAGAAAGGAATAAATGGACTAACAGGGGTCTGAGAGGAGCTGCTGGGAATGATGAAGCACAGATAATTGCAAAATTATCTTTCCACTCTGCGGCTCCCTCAGCTCTACGCTTTGTGTCTTCATCCACGTCATCAGATCAATTTCTCAACTCAGTTTTATTTAGTCATAATCCTGGACTCTGAGTGGCAATGCTGCCAACTTAGTGACCTTGTCTTCAACATGAGGCAACCAGGCCTCCTTTTAACCCGGGGGGGGACTCTGATATCCTGCCCACTTTGATTTGCTTGCAGTCGCTGACATTGCTACAAGTCACTGAAATTCTTAGACTTTTTCATTGACTCTAGTTGCCATAATTCCTGCTCTTCCTGTGTGTTTGTCCCATTAGCTTCTTCCATAGTGCATCTTCTGTCCTGTNCCCCAGCAGATGACTGCCCCTCCCTGAGCCTGGTTCTGCTGGAGGTTTTTCCTTCCCACTGTCACCAAGTGCTGCTCATAGGGGGTTGTCTGATTGTTCTCTGTATTATTGTAGGGTCTTTACCTTATTATATAAAGTGCCTTGAGGCGACTGTTTGTTGTGATTTGGTGCTATATAAATAAAACAGAACTGTTTAAAAATTCAATTCAATGTGACAAACACAAACTGTCTGATTAAGCTTCAGTTCAGCTGCTTCACACTTTTGCTACTTCCAGGATTTTCTTGCAGCTCTTTTTAAATGTATTTATCCCAAAAACGCTGGTGTTACTGGGCTTGTTAAAAATCTTCCACTCACTAGAACACACACACAAAACAAAGGCCTACAGCGAGTTCAGCCAGACAAACCTGTGGATAAATGATGACGTGCACTCAAAGCATAAACCCTTCCCTCAAGACTTCTCTTGAAATTGTGCTGGTGAAATTTACTCGCAGCTTCAAGCTCCTAAATTTACAGCAACACAACCTGATACATCAGTGACCATTTTCTCCTGCAATGTTGTGCATACACGACTAAAGCTACAGCAGACGTGTTTACAGCAAGATGAGGACAAAAAGGATTATTAACCTTTTTCACCGTGGGGATCTACTTTTTAGGCTTTGAGGGTGTATCCATCTCCCATTGACAACAGCTTGAGCTCATCAAGCCGAGAGCAGCTTTCTCTGGTTGGTTGTGCGTGCACACTGTGGACAAACTTCTGGTCTTTTACAGGAGATTGATGGGAGTCCAGCATGCTCGACAAGCTGCCGCTGGCTCTGCTTTCACTGCTCTGAGATCTGTTATAGTCTACACTTTGTATAGTGTCGAGTAGTTAGAGTGCAGTGTGAAATTTTTGAAAACTCTTTAAGGCATTAGTAAGAAAAGCCTTGATGATGGAGGGCGGATGTCAGCTCCAGTTCAATAAAACAGGTAAGCTGAACAGGTGCAGATGGCACCAGCATCAGGCTGGAACCTGTTTCTGCTCTCAGATGGAGGGGGGGGGNCCTTCAGTCCTTAAATTACAAAATCATTTGGTTAACAAAGGTTTAACCAGCTGTTTTGCTACTACAGTTCCTACTACAGTTATTTTAATGCCCCTGTACATCTTCACAGATAACCATGACACACATTAACTGTGCCTTTTAATTCAGCTGTGATCATTTTTTTATGAATATATTTAATGTACTTTTTAAGTCAAGGTGTCATACGTGTACACATACATGGTCCACACAGGACAGTCACACTGCAAACACTTTATAGAACATGATGTGTTAATTAGAAAAACTACACTGTTAAAAAAGTGACTGTAGAATTTACGGTAAACTACTGGCAGCAGGGTTGCCAGCCAGTTACTGTAATTTTTACAGTAACCTTACTGTAAT